>VYXB01002928.1:322632-340528 GCA_013397135.1 Pachyramphus minor
GTTGCCACCTGGGGAATCTTTCTCGTGTCCCTTCTGCAACCGGACTTGTCTGTCACGCATTGGCCTTTTCAGCCATCAGCGAACCTGTAGCAAGCGCGGATAAAGCCTTTCGAAATCTTCGTTCGCGAAGCCAAGCCATGATGATGATGACATCCACTTACCTTTTAAGTCAGAAACAATATGGAAGATAATCTGTAAACGGGCAGACACAAAAAGCTTTGGGAGCAACTGAAGGAAGCGACTGATAGACCTGCATTATCCAGCACAACAGAGCTCGGGAGATTCATTGGTGTGGAGGGTGTACATGAATGGTGCCTCTGATTAAATGCCCCCAAATGTCTGTTAACCTAAGATGAAGATTAGCAGGTTGGCAGAGACATGCCAGATAGGCCTGCAAGAAATCCATCTGGGCCTGTCAGTCCAGGCTCAGCTGTGCCCAGCCTCATGCACCCTCCCCAGCCATATGCACTCTACTCAGCCCTATGCACACTACCCAACCTTATACATGTTTTCCAAGGCTGTCAGTGTGGCAGAGCATGATATACTGGCTTTGTAAAAAAGCAGCTTGGCTCTGGAAGTAAACAGCTGTTTGCTGTGATCTCTTTTTCTTAGCATTTCTCAGGCTCATCGCCTTGCGCAGTGGATGGGTGGAAGGTCTATGCTGAGACATCTCTTTCTGTGCATGGGGCAGAGGAGCTGGAGCAAGGGGCTGAGAGACAGGAACGTGATCTCTGGAGGGATGTCCGACCAGTCAGCCTGTGTGTGTTGAGGAGCTCCAGGGAGAATTGAGCTAACAGGAATACTGCATAAGAAAACAAGAGAGTGCTTAGGAAGCAAGATCAAGATCATTCTGGTTGCTTTACATGGCATGCAAGTGACCTGAACAAGACATTCAGAGCCATCCCTTCTCCTTCCAGGTGCCTTTACCTCAGTGGAACTCTAAAGAACTTGGTGGAGCTACATCTTTGACAACAAGAAGAGACAGCCTGGACCCCTTGAGTAACATAGTGTAGGAGCATTAAAGAGGCAGAATTATTGATGTCAGAGAGGAAGACAGGTCAGCAGTGGCATCTGACAGTAATGAGAGAGTAAGAGGCTGTGATGGGAGGTCCTCTCAGCCCTTTCTCATCAGAATATACAGAGGAAATTAGAGTGAAATTACAGGCTCTTGGCAACCTGCCACATTTTAAGAGTAATTCTTGGGAAAAAAAATTTAGGGAAAAAATCCTTTTCCCTATAAAATTGAAATAAAGCAAGTAATGGTATATGTCAGTCCCTCCAGAAGTTTTCACGTTTCCCTTCACTCTCAGAATTCAACTTAATAGGCTCCAAACATAGACTGCTTTAACAGCCAGTATTCTGACATCTCTTGGTGTTATCTAGAAAATGTCAGCAGCTCAAATGCAGAATAGAAATGTGGCTTCAGTTTTCTTTCAAGCAATTTTTTTTGTCCTTTGACATCCAGTAGCTGCAGGGTTGATGCCTCATTTTGAGAAGTAGCTGCATTAAACGAAATGTGATAGAAGGAGACATCCAAATTCCAAACAGGTTTCAGATTAAGTTTTTGAATATGTAAATTTAGAAACATAAATTTAAATTCAAATTACAGAGTAAAAAAAGAAAGAAAGAAAGAACATTTCGAATGCTTAGAAAATTTAACATAAGATGTTTTCTTCTTTTTAAGGGCTTGCAGGTCTAAAGTTCCAGGCAGATGGAAATATTATGAATATTATATAGGCAAATCTTGGTCAAATTTAATTTAGAATAAAGTAACATTATTGAGGTGCAGAAAGTCTGTACTTTCTGATGCAAGAACAAGCTTTGTGAGTAGCTAGATGCAGACTAATCCACCACCTTAAGATGTTACTACGTCTTCTGCCCCTTCTGCATTTCAAACTTCACTACCATTTTATTCTTGAAGCCCCCTTCACTTACAGGTTTTTGTGACACAGTTCTTTACTAGTTTTTGGCTTTCCTTCTCTTTGTTGTGGTTCCCTTGTACTTCTGGTGGTTTACGAGAGTCCAACAAGTATCGGGCCATCTGGCCCATCTTCTCCTACTGTCTCAAGTCTTGCACCCCTTTAGCTACTTTGGGTTGAGAAATTTGCTTTGCAAATCCAGACCTCTGATGAAAACCACACCTTTCATTTTCTTTTTGAAATTGTCTATTACATAGCTGTAATCCTTAACTCAGGATGGTTAAACTGATGCTTTTTTTCCCCTCTATATGAACCTCTGCCCATTTTTCCAGTAAAATAAATCATAGAATCATAGAATTATTTAGGTTGGAAAAGACCTTTAAGGGTATTGAGTCCAACCATTAACCCAGCAGTGTGAAGCCATCTGCTTCACAACCCTTTCTGTGAAGAAATTTTTCCTAACATCTAGTCTAAACTTCCCATGGGCAACTTGAGGCCATTTCCTCTTGTTCTGTTTGTTACCTTTGATTCAGTCCTCCCATATCACCTCTAGATTTTGGCCCTTTCATGATTATAATACTTTTTCAGGAGATCAATTTCTTTTGCTATCAATACTTCCTTTCTTCTTGCCTTTCATTTCAGCAACTTTAGCTCCCTGAACCTAATTTAAAAGGTTGCCTGTTCTGGTCATCTTTCACTTACCTCTGATCACATCCCACTGCTTTTCAAATGCATTTCATGATTTGGTCAAAATTTCTCACTTCTGTATTTAGGGTCTCTTATTTCTTAGCTTCATCATTTCTATTTAGATGAATAAATTATGACACTGATTATGCCATGTCTTGCAGAACAGTTCCAGCCCATTCTGCCCATCAGTCTACTATTCTATCTAAAGGATCCATCTTTTTCCCATTATTTCAATTATTATTTCAATTCCAGCTTACTTTTTCATTCATGCCATTTCTCGTCATTACCTCTTTTCCATGAGTCAGTAACAGTAAGATCAGCAACAAAACCTGCCACCAAATAAACCTCCAAATCCTGCACCAGATACATCATCACCAACAGCAGGTTATCCTCTAAATCCTATCACAGATGCTTCTGCATCTGTGTTTCTACCATACAGCCCCAGCTCTGAAAGAAACTGCTATCACTGAGTTGTATCACTGGCTGCTACCGTAATACAGATTCTTTGGTGACAAATACCAGCATTCTGCTTAAACCTGACTTTAAAGAAAGAGAGAACATGTCTGAATTTTTCATTTCACTTAGACTCATTAGAGAAAAAGAAAATCTGGTTCTGGTTTTGTATATCCACCAAATCTGAGTGTTAGTCATAATGTTAAAAAGCCTCACTACCAAGAGACATGCAAGACTTCCTTAAAAATCCTTCCAGTGAATGCTTAAGTCTGTTTTTCTTTCTTATTCTAACAAGGTTTAAGGTCATTCAGTCTTCCTACCTCTGCTAAAATACTGTGTGTATTACCAAAATGCTTAAATACCATGCTGCTATTGCCTTGAGTCAAACAGATATGCAAAAGGGGCAGGAGGAATGTGTGATAAAGCCCATTTTGGAATGGAAACTAACGCTTTCTTTAGCACTAAGCTAACTCAGAGGGTATCTTGGATTCAAATTAAAGGACTGTTGGCAACTGCTTGTAAAATTAGGTACCAAAAGGATAGTGCAAATCTAAAACTTTAATTCCTCGCAAGCAGCTGCAAGGAATCTCTTACAGCCCCAGTGCTGCATGGAAGTGGAAGAAGATCTGACTTTTTCTCAGGAAATGTTTACCTTTTCCAGCAGTTTTGTCATTATTGTGTATTTTGGATTAAAAGATTTTGATAGAGGAAAGTAATTGCTGAAGAATAACAACCTGGCATTCTTATGTGTCTATCAGAAGCATGGATTGGCTCAGTAGTACTGAAAATTGGTCAGAGGAGAGAGACTTAGCTACTAGCATCCTAACTGGAGAAACCCGAAATAGGTTTTATTATTTATGATTGTCTTTGTGCACGTGTGTGTGTGCATAGAAGACTTGGCAATGATATAGTCTTGGAAGGCTTTTAATTAGCTCAAGAAGCTTAACTTAATACCAGAAAATGTATCAAGGCAAATGTTAAAGAAGTTGGCCTGTCAGTCAGCAAGCAGCTGAAGAGCTCAAGGACAGCATGTGACACCCATTAGGCAGTGAGTGCCAGGACTAACAAATGCCAAGATAAGGGTTGTAAAAAGCCCACGGGCAAATAACTTGCCAAAGGTAGCAAACAGCTGAGGATCTCTCTAAGTTATGTGTCCTGCCCACCACCAGTACTTTGCTCAGAGAACGACTAAGTCAGCTCACCAGCCAGGATCCAACAACTCAGCTGCATTCACACATGACTAAAGGGAACCTTAGTGGTAAGGATATGACATGTGTAGCTTAAATTTATGACGGTTCATCTGCTATGTGAGTGGTATCTTGAACAGAGTCCAACAGCTCTTTCATCAGCTGCATCCATATGCTATGCATGTGTTCCCTGCTAAGCACATCTTTTAAATTTAGTCTTTGTGGGAGCATGTTCTACTCTTTCTCCATGTTTGTGGCTCTTTTGTGTGCACTTTTTAGAAAAATACTCCTGATTCATTCAAAGGCTGTCCTAAGCTCTTCAGTTGCTCTCTAGCTGTTCAGCTGTGATCTTGGCAAGATGCCACAGTGCCCTCCCTCCACATTCCATCCCAGCTGTGCGACAGCTCCATGGGCTGCACTGCAAGTTGTGAGTTCCTCGGGGAGCCATTAGTGCTTTCCCACTCCTTTGTTCGGAGGTGGTCTACATCCTGCTACTGCTTGCAATGTTTGCCTCCATTTGCAATTTATAGATTCTTAGGCTGAATGATCTAAGTATGGTGACAAGTATCTTTTCTGGTAGATTTTAAGCCTCATTTGTCAATTTCTTAATCAGTGTTTAGTGTTAATAAGAAATTCCTAATCATATTATTGCCATATAGTGTAAGGAATGAGTGGTTTTGTCTTTGAAAGAAGTACTTGCCCTCCATGGTTCCCTCCCAAGTTTCCAAAGTGAAAGAACTTTTTCCAGATGAAACTGTGAGCCAAGCAGAAATAGGTATCAAACTACTCAGTAGCACAATGGCCCCCACACAATAGATTATAAAAGTCTTTTCTCTGCCAGGCATTTATTCCCAAGTCTTCTTCTGGAACAGAACATACTGCCCTATACCTCAGCAAAGAATTGAAGACTCAAGAAAAATAAGAAAATTAGAAGGGAGAGAAAACATGAAATACTTCTCTCAGAGCTAGCAAATGTGAAGGAGTGCTGTTCTGATATTAAAGACTAGTGCTGTTCTTCCAGCTTGAGAGTTCAGATTTATGAAAGAAATGCATAGCAGTTCCCAGAGGAGAATAGACAAGGCAACATACTCAAAATGTAAGGAATCTGGACACAAAATTATATGTTCATATAAAAATGTTATAAGGAAAAACACTGTTCTTGAACAATGAAGTACTAAAAAGTATTGTCTGTACATTCAGGAATTAAATTGTAATCTAACATTTGAAAATTGAATAGTGATAAAGCTTAAAAAGAAGAGGGATTAAGGAATCTACTGCAGCTCACATGGTAATCTGTGCCAAAAAAAGAGTACAGAATTTGGATGTCTTCTGGTTTTAATGACACACACTGTTTCCTCTTCCCACAGATAACCCTACTGATGTGGTCGTCTTGCAAGGAGAGGGTGAATTAAAAAATAGCATCTATTCAAATATTTAGCACTTGCCCACAGTAGAATTCATGTTACTTAACTTCAGCAGACTGAAAGTTGGAAATGGGATTCATCTTCCCAAATTTAGATTCCTACAGTGCACACGTCAACAGCTGAGCTAGTCATACTGAGTCCTTTATAGGCAAAGAAGAGAAACAGGCACTTCTGATGCGTAAGCATATCTCATCCCAAAAAATATGTCTAAAAGAGATCCAACAAATCACATGCAGAAGAGGTTTTTTCTCCGTCAACTATAAAGAGAATACAGACTGTTATCGTTATGATACAGGCTTTTAAAGTTCAGTGACATGAACCTCTCTCTCGGTGTCTAATCTAAACTGGTGATTCTTGTTCCTATGTCATGTTAGCAGAGAAACAGTCACTTCCAGAGGTCTCGGTCATCTTGGCCATCTCCCTGAGCTACAAACCCCTAAAAGTAGCTGGTATAAGCTGCCTTCCAGAGGCATTTGCTGCTGGGGAGTGGAAGCCTCTGGGATTGTTGAGGAGTGTGAGCTGAGAGGAATTGAAATTATTTCAGCCATTCCTCATTCCCATGTCTATTTTTGTGGGTTTGAAATCTTGTCTCCAGAGATATGGAAGGCTTAGAGGTACAGTAGCAGAGAGGAGGAGAGGGCTTTGAAGACAAGTAAAATCTGAATGCGCCATTTTATTTAGTATCATTTAAGCTGCTGCCTTCCCTGAAGTTTTCACCTTCCTCTGTCAGTAGCTACCACTGGTGTTGGTGTTGGCAAGGAAGGACATTTTTTCTTCAGAGATGCTGTGCTGAGCACACAAGGCTTGGAGACCTGTCCCAAAGCCAACTTGCTTTCCTCCCCTAAAGTCAGGACATTGCTTGCCCACTTCTCCACTACCCTGGGGAGAAAATGAAAAGAAAAGAAAAAAAGAAAAAAGAAAAAAAAAACGGCCAGGAGGCATAGGAAGGAACAGTGAATGGGATATTAAGGATAATGAAACTGGAAATGGCTTCTCTTTTTTCCTCCATTTTGTCCTGTATAGTGAGATAATCCCTCAATTCACAGTTATTTCATCCTTCTTGGATTCATGCAGGGATCCCTGGAGTATGCAAATGGTGGGCGCCAGGTTTTTCGGGTGACTGCACTGCCTTTTGCCCAGTGAGGCGTGAGGTCCCCTGCCGATCCCACTGTAGCTCTCTGATGTGACTGCACACACATACGTGAGCACAGACACACACAGATCACCAAGGTGCAGTGGCATGGATTGTGAAGGGGCTTATTTTTCATTTTTCCAGGTACTGACAGAAACACTTGGCACAATATATATCTTGGCCTTTGTTTTGCACTATCTCTCCAGAATGCTGTGTTCAGAGGCTCACACCTCTTTTTCCTTTTCAAGTGTCCTTTAATTACCTGCTACATGCAAAATGGATTCTTGTTAGGTAGAATTTATCCTAAAACAGTCCTGATTAAGCAGTAGCAATTATTGTTCCTGCCATTAGGCTTAGTCAGTCACCAGGGAAGCTTCCTGAGGGCAGGAAGAAGATGGGAATCTCTGCTCTCTGGTGCAGGGACTCTGGTTTGGCTCTGTGGGTGTACAGCCACCAAACTGGGGACCAGGTAGCATTACACTCGAGGTTACAGACAGAGAGGCTTTATTTTTGCTTTGCTCTGTGCTCCTACAGCAGCTCTTTGGGGCACCCCCTCACTCCAGCCTGGGGAAGTGGCAGGGAGAGGCTCCCTGCTGTCGGCCCTGGCCAGGCAGTCAGCAGCACTTTCAGGACAGCAGGTGAGCTCATAAGCCACAGGGCAGCCTCCCAGCTCTGCTACTGTCAGTCCTCTTTTCACATGGAAACCAAGGCAGCACTACATGCTGGACCCTATGCACATGGGCCATGCAAGCCATCCTCAGAACTCCCCTCCCTATCCCCAGTTCTTGCAGGCTTGCTGCCTGCTGCCTGGGCAGCGGCTGAGCAGCCAGCAGCAGCTGTAAGGCTTGCTGGTGGAAGGGATCCTTCCTTTAATCTCCCCAGGTCCTTTTGGGCTATCTGTGTTGGCAACACACCTGCTAGGCTCTTCTCTTCCAAGGCCAAATCATACTTCCAGATTAACCAGCAGCTTACCTGAGAGCTCTGTTCTCTGCCAGTCAACTCAGGGTCTAGAGGATGTCTAGGGACCACTCAGAACCAAACTTAAGTCCAAAGTGAGGACTAAACCTGGTATTGAACTTGCTACTGCATGAGAGTGGAGACATCAGGCAGAGGATGTGTGGAACCTTCCTTTAGTCTGATTTTTCCCAAGCAACTTTGCTCATCCTAAATTGTCCTGCCAGAGGCCAGTATCTCGGCAGTGACATACGCAGGCTGAGGATGGACAGGCAGTGTGGGTGGAGCTGGCTCTGGGTTAGGTCCAGCTCTGCCAGCCTCTGAAATGAGTGTAGGGCATCAGAGGGACTGCTTCAAAGCACACCAGAGCAGCAGCAGTCCCCAAAGGCCCAGCAGAAGGGCTCACTCTGCCTTACCATCCTCACCCATTCTCATGTTGACACATTTGGGATGAACATCAGGACTCATCCTGCAAAAGGTCTGCTGCAAAAAAACCAGAGCACACACACAGAGAACAAATCATCCACTTCCACAGCATATTGTACCTGGGTCATCACATGTTAAATATGATGGGTATTAAATATTGTTCATTAAGTTAGCAATGCATGGAGTGAAACACACACAAGCACACTGAGCATTAGATCGCTGCCTTCTTGTTTCAGGGGAAACACCAGCTCCATGTTACAAGAAACAGCAAAGAAATGCTCCCTGTTCACTGCTGCCCATGCATCTTTTCTGATTTCCTAGGTGTGACTCTCTCCACAAGTAGAAAAGAGCCAGCTCTGTGGCATCCCAAGGCACTTCTATTTCTGCAGAGCTACTCTCTACAGATCCAGAAGTCAGACCACTTAAGCTGAAGCACAAACCTTGCTGTTACTCTGAGTCTCTGACAGGTTTATATGCACAACTTTGTCAGGGTAGCTTCTGTATTTGCAGAAAGAGCATCTTCTTTTCCCAGTCTCTCTCATTTCTGCCCTTCCTGACTTTTTAAATTTGTATCCGTAGGTTACAAAACTGGCTGCTTGCTTGTTCTACTCCTCTGCTCACAGGACACCTAATAATAGCACTTACCTGGAACATTTAGTTCTCCAAGAATGGCACAAACCCTGATCACCACAGTGGGCTTGTGAAGGAGCTGAATATTTGGCACTGATTTATCAGAAGGACTGGGAAGGATGACAGCTCCCCCTTCTGCTCTGTCCCCCAGTTCCTGTCTTACATTCACACATGGGGAGTTCTACTTGTCCCCAGTTCCTTCACACCATGCTCTTGGGACTGTAGGTGTCACTCAGGAGCAGGGACTTTTCTGCTGAAAGTCTGCTGCTGTGGTCCTGTGTCCTAGCCCTAACTAGCCCCATGGCACACCCAGGAGTTGTTTATATCATAAGATTACAGCGCATATTTCCAATATCATCGACCTTAGCCCCACAGCACATGCTCAAAGTGGTATTAAGAGTAGTTTTATGGAAAAGTAAAAGGCAAGCTAGTGGCTAGTAATCAGGCAATGTCCATGCAGGGACAGAAGCAGAAGTAAAGCTGTCCTCAGGACCTTCAGGGGATTTCCAAATGATGTATATCCTCCTGGGACATGATGCATATATATCAAACAAATGTTAGCAGATGCTAGTCCCACCTGGGTTGAGGACTCACACAGGGCATCACAGTGAGGCACATCTTACACAGAATATTTGCACAAAGATTCCTCCCCCTTCACTCCCTAGATCATTCTGCCTCCCATCTCAGCCTTAGCAAGTGGGATTCATACAATTTGGAAACAGATTGAGTAGTGAAAAAATAAATAAAACTATACTGTGTGTCAGCAATATTTTTCCCTGAAGGTAGGTATCAAGCACTATATAATGCTGCTGATGTTAATAATTCCTGTATTCTCTTTTCCATCAGTGCCATGAATCTTGCAACTCTAAAGATCTGAATATGATGGACTTTGCTGAGTTTGCTCAGAATTCTTAATATTTACCCTAAAATAAACTAGAGCCTTGATGCCAGATCTTCAGTGCTGATGACTTTACTTCCATCTCAACTACAAAAAGGACAGATTTTGGTCTGGTCTATCATTTGCAACTCAGAATAGATGTCAAGAGAGCAAATATAAAACCTGAACATTCATTGCTCATCCACATTAATCACCATAAATATATCACTGTATCTGAGAGCACAAGTGCCAGGTTAGTTTTATTCGCAGGTCTCTTCACATAATTTCTTTTAAACCAGGCTAATATCTCCCAACCATTTCATTTGCTACCAGGCTGATAGCCTCTGGGTAGATCTGGCTCTTCCCTCCTCCATCACACCTCCAGTACATTTATTTTTCTACAATTAGACACATTTTGAATCTTCCTGCTCAAAGTCTGTTAAGTGACCACTCCAGCCACCTCTGATTTGAGAGTATCTCAGAGTAGCCATCCCGGGCTCCACACCACTGCTATTTTGTATACTCCAGACTGTCTGTCATATAACCTGCTATCCAAAATTCTTCTGAAAATACATTTCCTAGACTGTCACCTGTCACCTTCTTTTATCCTCTGTTTAAAAATTTTCCTGCTATTGTCCAAGCATAAAATCTTTCTAAACATAGAGGTAATCACATTCATTTTCCCGACTTTCCTCCAATTCCTACAGGTCAAAGTACCTCTTGCCTCTTTCATTTCCCTTCTTCTGGAATTCAGGTACCTCTCTTGGGATAGCATGTGGTGCAGGAAAGGACTTACACACACACATACACTTCAACTCTCACCAGTGAGATCTTCCCCCAGATTTCATCTCCTTCCTTTCTACTTGCCACAGATGAAAGGTGAATAAATGAAAGAAATGGCAATGTAGAATGCTTCTCTGGGCTTCCCAGTTTGCTCTGTCTTTACCTCTTCCTAGAGTATCTAAAAAGGACCATGACTATCTCTAGATCTCAGTCTGCATCCAGCATATTGGTTCAGAGTAACAAAGAATGGGGAAGACCCTGAGTCTGAACCACCAGGTGCACTTTTGGCTGGTCCTTGGATCTGTGTCTGCAGAGTATTCCATAAGGATCAGTCTTTGTCCTAATCTTGGAGATGCAACCTTGTCCTGCTGGTGTCAGAGAAATGGGGAAGCAGGGACAGGCAGAGTAACAGGGCAACCACATGGTAACTCTTAGCACTAGGGTCCGTTCCAGTGTAACCACACAGGAGATCCCCTCCAAATATAGAGCTCCAAGGGAGCCAGGGAGGAGACGAGGTAGCAATGCCAATCCTTCAGACACCTACCCCCAACTCTCCTTCTTCCCTCTGCCATTCTTTCCCTGAAAGGACTCCCTCCCCTCTATAGGACTCTAGCTCCACTTCCATTCACACCCCTCCCGATAATGTGAAAGCATAATGCTGGCAGGCTCGGGGTTGTTGCTGAGCATTCCTGCTAGTTCTGCCAGTGCAGATTTCATAGATCTCCAAGCCACTGTTCCAGGCTCCCAGGAGTGGCAGGAAGTCTGCACAACATCAATTACACTCTGCTCACATTTCGGTGTAAATTCGTAATCAAAAAGGCTGTTAATTCTTTTTTAATTTTCATCTTTTCTTTTAATGACAGTTCAGAGTCTGCAGAAGTGGAGGGTTTGCAATGGAGAGGAAGGTACGTTGTTCACTTACATCAGCCATGATGCCTGGTGCTGCTGAGGGCTTCACCTGAGTAAAACCAAGACAATCTGTAGCTTTCATGCCTGTCTACATCTCAAAACTATCGGAATGGGGAAGAAGAAAATTGTACCTTGCCCTGGTGGTTTGTTTTAATTCTACACACTGTCTTGAGAGCCTCATCCACAGCTGATACATAGCAGGAGGACGGCCTTTTTTCTTGATGAAGGTAAATTTATAAAGCACATAAACCCTCTTACACAGTGAGCCAACCAGACATGTGTTTGGCAACCCTGCCCTGAAGAGACATAGATAGTATGGAACAAGCCTCCCTTGGCTTCATTTACTTAGGGGCCCTTTGTCTGTCCCAGCTCCTGGCACACCGGGCAGAGTTTCTCAGAAGCCCAGGGTCCTTCATCCTTAACAGCTGCTGAGCTTCCTCTATTCCCACAGCCAACAGGAAAAAATGAGATATATCTGTCCCATGTAGAAAAGTCTGTTCTCCACAGAGAAAGACACAGGAGCAGGGTTGCATGAGCCTTAACAAGCCTATGGGAGTAGAAAACGGATGAAGATTGGCTTTGGTTTAAGACACTACGAGCAAAAGACAATGCCAACTGGAGAGCTGGATTCCCACTGCTGTGGGGCAGCCATGGCTCCTTCCAGGGTGGCTGCAGCATTACAGCACTACAATCACTGGCACTAAACAGCAACAGCTGAGACCAGCAGATGATATCCAATTCCATGACAGAGATCCCAAATAGATTTAAAATAGGCTTTGTCTAAGGGTGAAGAAAGAAGCAATGTGACATTTTTAATCTGGAGATTAACTCATCCTTGCAAGACTAAGTCTCAGACAAACAGCTTCTGGAATGACCTAAGCAGGGGTTGGGGTGGAAAGTGTCTGGAAACATGGCATGGGTTGATTTCTGTCAAACTGGACTTAGCGGTGATTGTAACCACCTAGTTCTGTTGCAAAAAAAGAAACAGTCAAAGCATTTCAGACACCAGATAATTTGCACAAGAGAAAGGGAAAGATCCATGCTGGTGTAGATGGCACCAGTAAGACCTCAATGTGTCCATGCCAACCTGGTATCCCACATCCACAAAAGACAAAATCAACTGAAACAGATCCAGGAATGTGCTACAGGAAACAGACAGCCTCATTTAGAAGAAGGAGGAGGAGCTTGCCTTGTTAAAACTGGCAAAACAAAGAATCTGATTGTTGCCTATAAATGTATGGGTGGTAGACACTAGGGAAGGAAAACAGCTGTTATGCTGAAGGATAGAACTTGCACAAGAACAAAAGGGTGTGATCGGGCCATGAATACACTTGTGAATATGATTATGGGACATGATGCCTGCAATACTTAAGAATTTGCCCTGGTGACCAGGACACAACATTGGTTTTAAGTTGTGCAGCAGATCCCCTGGCTGTTGGTCCTAATTAATTTTTCTGATGTTAGCTTTTTGCTTCTTGCCAGCTAGTCATTTTTAACTCCTCACGGTGTAATATCCCGGTGTATTTGTCATGGGAAAGACATATTTGGAGCAAGAGTACTTAACCCACACCCCTGCTCACATTCTGAGTCATGAGGGAGGTGGCAAAAGCTGTTCCTGATGTTGGGGAGAGAAAGACAAGGCAAGAAATAAGAAGGATCTAAATCATACCTCATAGTAAAGGCTACATGATCATTAAAAACTCGAACTATTGGTGAAACTTGCTTACCTTCAGGGGCAGATGCACATATTAATATGATCCCTAAAGATGAAACCCAGAAACTTCTGTGTGAGAACAAATGTGGAAAGTTTTTGCACTTGGTATAGCTGTGACCAAGGCTTCTTGGTTTTAATATTGTGCTAGGAAGGCTGGGGACTGTTTCTTGCCCCACTGGGTTAGAAGGCATCTTCCTATTCGCTGCATCCTGGACACCTGGGCAGTGGAGGCAGAGAGAGGAGTCTGTTGGCTGCTTCACTGGAGATGTGATTCCTCCCCTCTCTGATTTTTATGCTCAGGGCTCTGAGGAGGCAATGTGCTACTTACTGTGCTTCTGGACTCATTTTCTGGGCAGAGAATCCTCCATCAGTGACACATCATTTTTAGTTATTTTGAGAAGAAAAGAATGTGCTTTTTTATGTGGGTTTCTTTGGGCTCCAGAAACTATAAACGTCTTCATTTTTAAGTGTCAGCCTTGACACGCACAGCTGATTTAGACCTCGGTGATAAATATATCTGCTCTGCTATGTATCATTTTTTGTTAGTTATAATTGAATTAAAATTGTATACTCCGTGGGCAGGCTGTGATAGGTAATTAAGTTTATTGATTATGCCACAGCTCATTTTGTCAGATGTACAGCGCACCCCGCACTATAATTGCTATTATATATACTGGACAGAGCTCGTCTCAGATGATACAAACTGGCATACGGCCATTCCTTCAGCAACAGCTTTCACCAGTTCAGGACTTTGTGTTACTGCTGAAGCTGTGTAAGAGGTTTGTAGGCAAAACAGACAAACCTCATCTTGCTTGAAAGTGCTGTAAAATTATACATTTTTCTAGCTCAGCAGCTCAGTGGATTGAATTGTCCATAAAGCTTCTCTCTAAACCTGGGAGGATTTATAGGTTCACATGGAGGCTGAACTGAATTTTCACTTTCCAGTCTGAAGCAAAAATTGTCTTTGACTGAGGACCACACTGAGCACTGAGCCCTAAGCTCAGTGCAGAATCATCTGGGTTGAAAATAAGGAAGAACTAATTATTTGCAGAGTATTTCCTCTCAGGCAGTGCAAATAACTGATTTTATCTGAACCAGACACAACTCTTCACAGAGTAAGAAAAATGCAGTTTGATGCCAGTACTAAAATGAAACAGAGAAGACTGGGAACAGTGGGAAGGGGAGTAGAGACCTGGGAGAGAGTCAGTGGACTCTGAGTCATGATGCCTGGGGCAAAAGAAGGTCAGAAAGACTGTGGGAAAGGCGTATGTGTGCAAGGTGTTTCAGGGGGACCATTGCAGTGAAGAGGTGTTGAAAGGAATCTGAGGTGCTGGGTATGCAAAAAGGAAGTACTTTTTCTGTCTTACACATGTCTTTGATGACATCAACACCATATCCTCCTACAGACTAGCAGGCCAAGCCTTCTAGGAGAGGAAGGAGAAAGGGCCAGGCTAGGCCAGGGGCTGCAGGGAAATCAGTATAGCAGGGCTCCCTTCTCATGCTTCAGGGGATATGGGCTGGCAGTGGGTATTGCTGCATGGGCTCCTGCCTCCTCTACTTGACCTGCTCAGCTCTGCCTGTAGTAGCAGGAGAAGCCTGTGGGACAGGCAGCAGCTCAGGCACACAGCTCAGGGCAATCCCTTCACCTATTTACAAGCAATACAGACTAGGTTGCTGTAATTTCCATGCTGCCCTCTCCCCCTGGCACCAAGTCAGCTCTGGTCACAGCACTCAGGAAACATGCAGCAAAGCCACAGGTTATGACCACCACGGTCTTGTACCACAACAGCCCTGCAGGCTTAGACAAACTTCCCAAAACCCTGAGACCTCTTTCTTTTTCATAAGAACACTGAATTTTTAGAGCCAGGAGTTAATTCATTGTTGTGCATGAGCAGAACCACCTGCAGCTGGAAAAGTCAGATGAGTCTGGGTACTACCACTGATTTTGAAAACATGGTGTTCCTCCATAATAGGTCTGGCCAGATACTTACTTGCCATGTCTATGCTTGAAAAGAGTGTAATTCATGTATTTCAGGAGCATATAGTGGTATTGAAGTCTGTTAGATAGCAAGCACATGAAGGCCTTAATCCCATAAATCACAGAAGTCACAGATGAATCTTGTGGGACTTTTGCTGAAGACACTGGGATCACTCACATTTTTAAAGCCATGCTTTGCTGGAGGAGGTCTTTTGAGCTATGCCTTTGAGAGGCTGACAAGTTTAAGAAGATCAGATCCTGGGCGTCTGGATTTAGTTGGGAATACTGCTTTTCCTCCCATTAAATGCACTTGAGGAACCAGAGAACAAGAAAAATTAACTTGTATCGCATGGGATATATATTGCCTACAAGACTTCACCTTGACGTTGAGTCCCAGCCTAGCCAGAAGACTGGAAAATACCATGAGAAATAGGTCTGAAAATGTTGTTTCTGTAATATGATAACCTGGTTTCAAGGAGAAGAAAGCAGTAAACCTATTTCCAATTATACTAAAAGATTTTTTTTTCCCCTTTTGGTCTCTTACTTTCTATCCAAATCCTTGAGCCTGTTTATTGCTTTCTCCTTCTGATTGAGGCTGCTCCTCATGGTCTCTAACTGCTGCTAAGCACTTCAGTTTTAAAATGTGAACAAAGAGGATATGCCATTAGGGAAGAAGGTGCTGCTGGAAGAAAAGTCACGGTTGAGGCTATCTCCTCTGAATATGTGACAAGATGCTACCTTTATTATCACATGTAATAAAAGGCTTTTAAACCTCTGCTAAACTGCAAAGCTGTTTTGATGGACAATATTCAAAATACCTTGCAAAAATAAATGATAAGTCACAATTTCATGCTACCCCACATTTCCTGGACAGAGTTGTGAAGTATTTTACTTTCTTAAAACAGAAACTACATTCTTAACCTCTTGCCCTCTTCTATGCAACTGCTGCTGCCATGCAATAAACTGAGTCAATCAGTGCCCTACATGCTCCAAAGGCCTGAAGTGTCCCAAGGTGGTCCATTGCATTTTCAGATTAACAGAGTGGACAAGACATTTCCTGCCAGCTGAGCCCTTAGTGGGACCTAAGTGATGCTCTTTGTAGTCCTCTATTCCTGAGCAGCTGAGACAAGAAGAGTGGGATATTTGACTGCACATTTCTGGCTGCTTTCCCCCTATAGCAAGCTCTTGATGATTTACAGATCTCAGAGAGAAATCCTTCCCCAGTACCTAGAGGAAAGTCCATTGGTAGTGATGGTGGAGGCAGCACCTTCCTACCATGGTCCCACTGGGTTGCTTCTCCCATTCTTTTTCCTCAGAGGTGGAACTTGCTCCTCATGTCCCATGTAGAGCAGCAATGACGGGACATCTTGTCCCTGGGAGCAATTTTCCCAGTCATATCCAAAAGCCAGAACTAGAAAGCTGAGGAGGGGCAAGTCTTCATGGAAGACCACTGCCAGGGGAGAAAAATGGAATCCCTAGTGTCTTGCTTATCTCTAGGACACTAGAGGTACCAATAGTACTTTCCATGGCTAGTGAAGATGGAGAACAACCCCTTCACTTCAGCTCCAATTCCAGGACCTCCTCAGCCATTGTCCCTCCCTCCCCACCACCTCTGCAAAACCTAAAACCACATTGCTGAGGATTAGGGTATCTACTGCTTCTCCTCAATGGCATCTGGAGATGTCTCAGGTTGCAAAGTGAACAGATTCAGGCAGCCATCCTTTATACCATATGTCTCCCTTCCCTTCAGATTTGTCAGAGGACTTCATTGATAAATCTCAGTGCTGGAAGCTGGAGGCACCTACATGTGTGCAAACATGGGTCTTGGGGTGGGAAAGAACCATTGATGCTTTACAGTCTCCTGACAGGGGTTGACAGGGCCCAGTGAGTATTATCAGGAGGGGATTTTGCATTTTTGCATTTAATGTCCTCAGTAGACGTTTTTACTCTGTGAATTTCTCCAGCTGTACTTTATCTCAGTCACTAAGCCAGAGGAATGTGCACTAACTCTAGAGCAGTGGCTGATACAGTTGCCACAAAATTAGCATCTGATGCAAAATAAGCTTTCAAAGTTCCTCTACCACTTGCAGGTTAAACCAAGGTTTCAGGAAGGGTGCAGGTAGGATCTGGTGGGGCTGCATTGGGTCAGGGAAGCCTGAGGAGGCACAAGTATTGGAAACAGTCATGCTTAGCTCTGCAACAGGCTGCGTGGCAGATCCCTTCTCCCCTGCAGGCCATAGGGACCTTTTGATAGCCTCCAAATTAGGACTCACCTCAGTCCTGTCAAACACATATGCTTGCAGCTGCACACATCCACAGAATAGCTCTTGGCCTCATTTATTGAAGAAAACAGAATTTTCCTTATAGGTTTTTAAGGAGTGATTTATAGTGCTAAAGTCTACCTTTATATGTAGTAAGAAGTATACATTAAAAAAAATTGAAGTGCCACATGTAAGAATCTTCATAGAATCATTTAGTTTGGAAAAGACCTCTAAGATCATCACTGCCAAATCCACCACTAAACCATGTCCCTAAGTACCATGACTTCACGTATTTGAAATCCCTCCAGAGATGGGTACTCCACACTTCCCTGGGCAGCCTGTTCCAATACTTGAAAACCATTTCAGTGAAGGGTTTTTTCCTAATATCCAACCCAAATATCGACTGGTACAACCTGAGGCCATTTCCTCTTTTTCTACTGCTTGTTATTTATCATAGAATAAGATGGGTTGGAAAGGACCTCTGAGATCATCAAGTCCAACCTTTGATCCACTACCACTACAGTTACTAGACCATGGCATTAAGTGCCACATCCAGTCTTTT
>VYXB01002928.1:341134-443074 GCA_013397135.1 Pachyramphus minor
CCAGCTGGATGCAGCCCCGTTCACCAGCACTCTCTGGGCCCGGCCCTCCAGCCAGTTCCTAACCCAGCACAGAGTGCCCCTGCCCAAGCCATGGGCTGCCAGCTTTTTCAGGAGTAGCCAGTTTTTTCTGGAGTTTTGGGAGAAGAAATCAATATCCACCTGGCTACAGATTCCTTTCAGGTATTTTTAGAGAGCAATAAGGTCCCTCCCTTGAGCCTTGTTTTCTCCAGGCCAAACAACCCCAGCTCCCCTGGCCATTCCACACAGGACTTGTGCTACAGACCCTTCATCAGCTCTGTTGCCTTTCTCTGGGCATGCTCCAGCACCTCAGTGTCCTTCCTGAATTCAGGGGCCCAAAGCTGAACACAATATTCAAGGTGTTGCCCCACCACTGCCAAGTACAAGGGTGCAATTGCATCGTGTTATGTTTCCTTGTTAGGTGGGACCTCTCCAGTTGGTCAGTACTGACCGCAAATGACAGAGAGCGGCTTGGTGAGCTCTTCCACCAGCTTCCTCAGAACCCTTGGGTGGATCCCATCCACTCCATGGTGTGTGTCTAAGTGGTGTATCAGGTCTCTGACCAATTCCCCTTGGATTATGTGTGGTTCATTTTGCACCCCACCTGTCTTCCAGCTCGGGGCCTGGGTACCCAGAGAACAACTGATCTTACTACTAAAGACTCGGGCAAAGAAGGCATTAAGTACCTCAGCCTTTTGCTCATCTTTTCCCACTATGTCCCCACCACATCCAATAAAGGGTGGAGATTCTGCCCAGCCCTCCTTTCACTTCCAATGCAATTATACAAACTTTTTTTGTTGTCTTTTAGGGCAGTAGCCAGAATAAGTTCTAGTTGGCTTTGACCCTACTAATTTTCTCCCTGCATAACCTCATGACATCCTTGTAGTCCTCCTGATTGCTGTCTCTTCTTCCAAAACTCTCCTTTTTTTCCTTATTTCCAGCCAAAGCCTTCTGTTCATCCAGGCCAGTCTTCTTCCCCACTAGTTCACCTTTCAGCACATGGGGACAGCCTGTTCTTGTGCCTGTAAGGTTTCCTGCTTGAAAAATGTCCAGCCTTTCTGGACTCCTTTGACCTTCAGGACTGCCTCACAAAGGACTCTCTAAACCAGGCTGTGAAACAGGCATTCGCTGAAGTCAACAGAGCTCTGTTGAAGTGCCATTGAGGATCTCTCCCACTGCATACGATTTTTATTGCAGGGAGTAGGTTATTTAAATCAGTTTTGTCATGATTTTTGGAAATACTGGGATTTGAGGGGCTCTGGTACATCCTACCACTTAAGCACTGAGTTCTTTGCCACTGTTCTCTGCGTATAGGGAAGGCAATTGTTGTGGGCTAGCTGGAGACTCCTCTGAGGGGCCTTGATGGGTTACCAGAGGATTCTCTCCTGTATTAAGCAACAGGAAATCTGCAGTTTCTATTTCCCTAACAGGTGCTGATGTTAAGAAGGAACTGTGAAGCTGACACAGCTGAGCTTACTTTCTGGATCTGCTTGTAATGATAAAAGGATGGGAAAGAGATCTTAGGCAAGAATGGCTGAATTTCTCATCAGTCTTGTGTAGCAGTGACAGAGAGGATATTCCTGGAGTGTACTCTGCTTCTGCTTAGGGTGATGAGACCTTTAAAGTTAATAAACAGAGATGTGTCAGGCAGTGAGAGCTGAGGCCCAGATCGGAAACACGATGGGACCTTTTTCCTTGTGGTGTATAGACGCGTTGTTAGATCTCCTAGGAACAGAGAGAACTGCTTCTCTGTCTGCTTTTTCTCAGCCACACACCTCTCCTGCCTTTTTCCTTCCTGTCCGATTGGATGTCAGGTTATATTATAATGGAAAGGGAAAAAAAAATCAACCTATATCTGCATTCTTTTGACTTGCTCCCTTTTTATATGACCTACAGGCTGTATCTTTCTTTTCTCTATTTCTTGTTGGACTAATTGGTCTTCAAGGTGCAGTCATATCTGAGATTCCTTGCAGCCATGGGATAGGAGAAAAAAGAGCTGACTGCACAAAGAGCCACCTCTCTTCCAGGTTGCACGCAACATTGTGAAAACACGTTTCAGGCATGAAAAAAAAAAGCAATCATTGCAGTTTGAGACCATACAGGCATAGGAAGATTGGAGCCTGATGAATATTCATTTGAGCAGAAGTGACATTTCAGTGAAGCCACCACAGGATGTTTGTGTGCACATGCCATTGAAAGATATATTAGTTGTTGAGTGAGAAAAGTTCTGCTATGGAAATGCAGTCTTCAACCTGCTGATAAAGCTATGGCTGAATCCTTGGGGCAGTTGTATTTTTCCCTTGCAATGCCAAAGATAGATTTAAAAATTCTTGAAAGTCATCTGACAGCAAACAGCCTCTGAGATTCGGGCAGGACTCTCTGCAGGTTGGGAAAATGACTTTGCTTTCAACTGTTCTTCAGTCTGTTGTGTACATCATCATCAAATCAATTGTATTTTAAAATGGGCTCCTCAGAACAGAAGCTGGAGTTTTCAATTATTTTACAACAGGCCATGTTTCCAGAACACAGCTGCCAGAATATTTTTGTAGAAGAAGCACAGACTCAGTTCCCCAATTCTTTCTGCAGGTTTCTATGCAATTTATTTAAATTAATTTCTTTGAGAAAAATAACATCTGCTACCATTTCATGCAATTCCATCTATTACTCTCTCTCTTAAAGGGAGACTTTGTGCCCTTTGTATTTACAGATAACAGTGTTAATATGGAAATTAAATTAAGCTTGCATATAAAGTGTACATAAATTTCAGAAAGATAAACAGGTCAGAAAATGTATTTTAAAGGTTCATTGAGTTGGTAATCCCATTCAACACATTTACAATAAGGAGATCCAAGTTCTTTTATGCAACTTCTTATTTTCTATTAAGACTTTAATACAGGATTGAAAGAGAAATACATAAAACAGAGCACTGAGAGCTGATGGTTTTTTTAAAATTTTTCGTGAAGTACAGTGAGCTTCATGCTGAACTATAGAAAATTCAAGCTTTAAAATAAAACAAACACTGCAGCTTGTTAACATAACAGCTTTAATATCTTGTTATTGGAGTGCCAAATCAAGTTGGAGTCAAACCTCCAGGTATACTAGTTCCTACCAATAAAAAGAAAATATTCTTCTCACACACTGACTAGCTCTGCAGAAAATGCAAATAAAAGCATCTAATGGAGGTAAATAATAACTTCCAGGGCAAAATGCTTTGCAACACAATGGAAACAGCCAGTTCCCCTATAGCCTTACTCCTGGCAAGGAGCAGTTATGTTCCTTTCCCTCAACCTGCCACTTGAAAGAGGGGTATGCCCTCATTGTTGTGCCCCTATGAGCCAGAAAGTGTGACATGGGGCCTCCATGCAGTCTCCAGGATCTGGCCATTACCCTCCACTGACACTTACCCCACACCCTCTCACTATGTTGACTGACCAGTCTTTTGATGCTGGTGCCAAGGGCTACCATCTTCATCACTTGTTGATTCTCCATCCCACTCTTCTAGTAAGCCATGGTTGGTCTCTCTCAGTGTACTGACAGGGATGTCCTCCAGATCTGATAGTCTTCTCCTGAGACCTGATGAATCCCTGACTGCTTTAAAAATCCTTGCATCGACCTATACGTGTCTCACTCTTAACCTCTGCAAGCAAGCCTGTACTAGGTTGCTCTTAAAGTATTTTCTACCCAGAGTATCCTGAAGGATAAAAATAACAACAAAAAAATCATCATTTGCATTTGCAAGCCACCATTTTCCAGAAGTGAAAAGGCATGCTTGGGGCACCTTCCTCCTTTCCCTCATTTAGGCAGGAGCAAAACAAGGAGGAAACAAGTCATTTCGTATTCATGAGCCAGCATCAGTTTTCAAGGGAATGCAATGCTCTGATGGAGAGTACATAGAGAATAGTAGTGATTAGGAAAATACTAGCTCCAATAATTTAGCTCCTAGAACAAACCCTTGCATAGAAACTAAGTCTCTGTTTTTACAATCTACTGGTGAATTGCATCTCATTCTTTCATCATGCTTGTATCTGGCTTACAGACAAATCCAATCAGCTAAAATATATCTTGAAAATAAGACCCTCCCAGCCGTCATCTACTGAGGAAGGCATGTTTTCCTCACATGGTAGTGACTCCTGAGACCCTACAACAGAGCAGGACTAAAAGTGCTCTCTGCAGTTTGGCTATTAAAGACTCCCATGACTGAATCTAGCTGTAGTGTCTCATTAAAATTGACACAGTTTTCCCTGTGTAATCCAGGACTGCATTTGACCCTCTGCAGGGCAGTCACAGCTCTGTACTTTAAACACCACAACCGTGCTGCCTGCCCTCACAGGACAGAGCGAACAGAAAGTAATTACACTTCTCAGAAAAGGCTGTTGAACATCAGGGCTACGTTGAGCTGCTATGAAGAAACGTACTGTGCACAGTGCCTGGGGAGGCAGCACTGCTGGAAATGCAAGATTCTGATTTCACTCGAGCATCTGAGTGGCAGGTACAGAGTCCCTCATGCTGCTGTTGCGTTGGATGTATCATGGCATGCTTTGTGCAAACCTTGAATGCAGTGTTGCTGCTGTGGCTGCCCAGAGGAAGATGGAGCCGATCCTGCTTCCAGCCCAACTCACTGCCCACAGAATTCCCCCCATGTATCCCAGAGCCACAAGCTTGCACCCGTCTCGGAGGGAGAAACACAGGAGCTAGCAGGGCTTGTTGATAGAGCTTTAAACTAGCTTGGAAGCAGGAAAGGGACAAAACTAGGCTTGCCAGCGATGTACAGTGGGATGGTGTGCCAAAACTTGAAGAAAGGAGCACTAATGGCTCCCTCAATCTGCTTCAAGAAGTGTTGGCTACAATGTACCACATCTGAAATATTTCTATACCAATGCACACAGCATGAAGAACAAATAAGATGAGCTGGAAGCTTTGTCCCAGTTTTGACATCATTGGCATAAGTGAAACCTGGTAAGATGAGTCCTGTGGCTGAAGTGCCCTGTTTGATCGTTGCAGGTTCTTCAGAAGGGATAAGCAGAGCAGAAGAGGTGGAGGGATGGCACTATTTGTAATAGGGGAATTAGAATGTACGGAGATCACAGTTGGCAATGGCACAGTTGAGAGCCTCTGGGTAAGAGTCAAGGGGCAAACAAGTATGGGAGTCTACTATAGACCTCCCAGCCAGGAGGATGACACTGACAAATTATTCTTTGAGGAACTAAGGGACACTGCCCCTGTCCTTATGGGGGACTTCAACTTGCCAGAAATTGATAGAGAGTATCACACAGCTGGTACAACCTGGGGCAGGAGATTCCTAAAAAACCTAGATGACAATTTTATGGAACAGGTCCTAAGGGAGCTGACTCACAAAGATGCCCTTCTCGATCTGCCGCTTCTCAACAGAGCAGATCTCATGAAGGAGGTGGGGATTGGTTGCTGTCTTTGCTACAGTGACCATGAAGCAATCAAGTTTAAAATCTCTGTTGACAGGAGGAAAAGTGCCAGCAAAACCTCAACTCTGGACATGAGGAGAGCAGAATTCAGGCTGCTCAGGGAACTAGTGAGTAAAGTCCTCTGGGAAAATGTTTTTGCAGGTGCTGGGGTCCATCAGTGCTGGTCATATTTTAAGTATCAACTCCTCAGGGCACAGGAGCAGCAATTCCCAAATGCTGGAAATCAAGCAGGCAAGGTAGAAGACTGGCTTGGCTGAACAGGGATCTTCTCTTGGAAATAAGGCAAAAAAGGAAAGCGTGCGCTCAGTGGAAGCAAGGTCAGATGATATGGGAAGAATGGAGAGATTCTGCTTGTAACTTCAAGGTTAAAATTTGTGTGGCCAAAGCTCAATTGGAGTTGAAGCTGGTCAGAAATATGGGGGACGATAAGAAGAGTTTTTCTCAAACATATTAATGACAATAAGCAGTATAGAAATTTCATTGGCCCATTACAGGTTGAGGATGGTTACCTCACAAACAGAGACAAGGCAGAGGTGTTTGACACTTTCTTTGCCTCTGTCTTCAACATGAATGATGGGCCAAGGGGGTCTCAGTGCCCTGAGCTGGAGGACCATGACTACGAGAGTGATCAAGTCTCAGCTGACCCTGAACTTGTGTGGGATCTGCTGCTCCAGCTGGATCCCTCTAAATCTATGGGCCCTAATGGGATTCATCTCAGAATCCTCAAAGAGCTAACTGATGTCATTGCAAAGCCTCTCTCAATGATTTTTGAGCAGTCTTGGAAATGCAGAGAGGTCCCAGTTGACTAGAAGCCAATAATAATGTCTTAATTTTCAAGAAGGGCAAGAAGAAGGACCCAGGAAACTATGGGTCTATCAGTCTCACTTCAGTGCCTGTTAAAACCATGGGAAATATTATTCTGGGAGATAGTGAAAAACACCTGGATGACAACACAGTCATCAGTCACAGCCAGCACGACTCCATGAGGGGAAAGTCCTTCTTGTTGAACCTAATTTCCTACTGACAAAATAACCCACCTAGTTGACCTCTGAGAGCCAGTAGAAGTAATACTTTGGATTTCAGAAATGCTTTTAATACTGTCCCACACAGTATCCTTCTGGACAAAATGTCCAGCATACAGCTAAATAACTATATTATGCAATGGGTGAGCAACTAGCTCACAATTCGAGCATAGGGACTTATAGTGAATGGGGTAACATCAGACTGGCAACTGGTTACTAATGGAGTTCCACAGGGCTCCATCGTCAGCCCAGTTCTCTTCAACATCTTCATTAACAACCTGAATGTAGGACTTGAAGGAATACTAAGTAAGTTTGCCAGTGACACTAAATGGGGAGGAGCTGTTGACTCCCTCAAGGGCAGAGAGGACCTCAACAAATTAGAGGACTGGATGATCACCAACCATATGAATTTTAACAAGGGCAAATGCCAGATTCTGCACCTGGGATGAGGCAACTGTGGATGTTCGTATAGATTGGGGAATGAGATGCTGGAAGGCAGTGCCACAGAAAGGGACCTGGAGGTCCTGGTTGATGGCAAGTTGAAGATGAGTCAGCAGTGCCCTGGCAGCCAGCAGGGCCATCTGTGTCCTGGGGGGCATCAGGCAAAGCATTACCAACTTTGCGGGATTGTCCCGCTCTGCTCTGCACTGGGGTGGCCTCACCTTGAATATTGTGTGCAGTTTTGGGCACTGCAATATAAGAAAGATATTAAGCTCTTAGAGTCTGTCTAAGGTAGGGCCACAAGGATGGTGAAGGGTCTGGGGGGGAAACCATATGAGTAGCGGCTGAGGTCACTTGGTTTGTTCAGCCTGGAGAAGGGGAAACTGGGGGGAAACCTCATTGCAGTCTTCAACTTCCTCTTGAGGGAAGCAGAGGGGCAGGTACCAATCTCTTCGCTCTCCTCGTGACCAGTGACAGGACTCAAGGCAATGGCATGAAGCTGAGTCACAGGAGGCTTAGGTTAGATATTAGGAGAAGGTTTTTTACCCAGAAGGTAGTTGAGCACTGGAACAGGCTCCCCAGAGAAGTGGTCACAGCACCAAGCCTGACAGAGTTCATCAAGTGTTTGTACAACATTCTCAGGCACATGGGGTCTCCTGCACGGGGCCAGGAGCTGGGATTCAATAATCCTGATTGGTCCTTTCCAAGTGAGCATATTCTATGATTCTGTGCTTGGAGGCTTTTTCTGCTCCTTTTACCTGTCATGTGGTACTTATGGAGCAGAAAATATCAGAGCACCCCTTTCTCTGTTCACAGAGATTTTCTGTCCCTTTTGCCACGCTGGAGGACAGATAGCAGTTCTTCCAAGCATGGATGTAATCCTTAGTCATTACTTCGGTAATCTTTGCCCAGAACACATTTGTCTTGGGGCAGAAACATGTGAGATGTTCCAGGCACCCTTCCCAGTTATACTTACTCCAGCATTATGCATAGATTTTGATGTGTTCCTGCCAGTTGACAATACCTGAAAATGAACTGTTTGTGGACAGTCTTAAATCCTGCCTGTACATTGCTGTTTATGTTTGTTTGTCCACTAAGAACCTAAACTAATTATATGGCATATTTTAGGCCATGGGGATATTTTAGGAACTAGATAATAAAGGCTATGGCACAGATAATAAAGTGGTTTATTTCTTTCTCATTCCATCTCCAGTCAGTGCCAGCTCTGGTGTGCCCACCAAATGGAAGGGAGACTGTGCTTGGCCGTAGCACTGCTGGCAGCTGGCTTTTAGAGGTAACTGGAAGAGGCTGTAAAAGGCACGAATTGTGCCTTCTGGCCCCCTTATTTATATAGCTTGAAGACCTAAAATCTTTGGTTTGTTTTATTAGTTACTGCTCATTTTTAAGGTAGAAATATCAGGAATGCTGAGCCTCACTTTGTTGTGTTGGAGGCTTTTCTTCCACGGGGCAAGAGCCCTTTTAACAGCAGAAGCTGCCTGACAGCTGCATCTTGAGACATTAACAAAACCACAAGTACTCTTACAAAAACACATGCCCCAAACCCCAAAATTTGGTCAAAACTACTTCCCACTGAATTTAGCACCTCCTGTTTCGGCATGTGTAATACCAGAAGCCTTGCAGGTCTTCACGTGGCTGGGAAGCAGGGGGCTGGAGGCAGTACCCTCAGGTATGGGGATGTTGCACCAATTTTTTTCTGGAGCAGCACTTCATGTGTGTGGTCCTCATCCAGCCTGATGGAAGTCCCAGCATGAGAAATCTGGTGCCCATGAAGATCAGTATCATGTAGCACAGGGTGCAGCTGGGCAGCAGTCCTCCTGCTGATTCACATCAGTGCAAGTGGACCTTACACCTGCAGGGAAGACAACCCCCTCTGGGTTTGCACTCAGTCCCTCAGTAGCACTGTGGAGAAATAAAGCATCCAAGGGACTTGCCAGATTTCATGTTCCCAGGGAAGCAGCACATTGGCCTGTTGGTACTCTGGCCCTTCACTGCACCAGTTTGTCTGGGCATGTGGTGAAATGAGGGTGTTAAGAAGTAGCAAGAGCCAAAACAAAACTTTTTCTGTGCTAGCAACCATTACATGAAACCAGGAAGAAATATTACTAAAATATGGCAATGTGTCCTTATGTCCCAGGCATTTTCTGATGAAAAACTTAAACTAGAAATTATGTCATAAAATAAGTTTTACTGTACCACTACGCCTCCAGTTTGGTGGAGAACATTGGTGCTAGTAATCTGCTATGTTGTTTCCACCCATTTAATTTTATGGGTCTCTGAAAAACACAGTTGCAGATCAGATCTACTATTATGTTCAGACACCAAAACAAACCCTTTCTTACCTCCTTGTCTTAAATCCCACAGGGAGGATAACCTGCTTGGTAGCCTCTGACACAAAGAAGTCAACACTTGCAAATGCAGAAGAACAGTTCTTTCAGAATAACAACAGTGTTATCAAACACTGTGTGGGCATTTTAATTCCAGAAGAAGAGCCGCTACCCCAAGACTTCTTCCAGAATAACTATTTTGGTAAATTTCCAACTGTAGGCAAGCCCTAAGCTTTTCAGTCACGACTGGAATGAATCACTCATTGCTTTAGGAGAATGCAACAGTCTTGCATATAAAACATCTAAATCTTTTTGGCTCAAAAAGCTGCACAGTCCAGAGTTGAAATGCAAGCAATCCCTGCAAATTATAGGTAAACTCTTCTTCACTTGAGTAGTTCTCATTTTGCAAATGTTTTCACTGATGTTAAGGCAACTACTCTAAGGCTTAAGTGCATCTGAAGCCTGTGAAATGGAGACCAGCAAATTAATTGCATCAGGGAGTGGAATATCTGTGATGGAGGAGGCAGGCAGGGAGGTGAGTGATCAAGAGAAAGGCAAATAGCAAAACTGCAGTCAGAAAACTGCACCGTGGCCGATCTGCTAAGAAGTGGGTGGCATAGATTTTGTCATCTGCCTTTCTCCCACAGCACCACCTTGCCCCAGTACGGTGCATACTTGTGTCTGGGATTACACCTGGCCTTTGCCCCTGTGGGGCCTCTCTCTGGCCTCGGTCTGCAGACAGGAGCTGGGTTTCAGCATCTGACATCTCACTGTGTTTCTCTCCATAGCGCCCTGTATAGTGACACAGCTCTGTCAGCTCCAGCAGCACCTGTTGCAGATGGCTGCCCAGGGGCAGTGTCCTCAGTGTCTGTGGATGCTGTGGCTTAGCACACACTGCATTGTCCAGACAGTGCAGCACAGCATGTGCTGGTTGGGTCACTCTGTTGAGGTCTCAGGTGAATTGAGTAAGAATTTAATAGAATTTGCAGAGGGAGAATCCAACATAGATAATTCTATCTCCCTTGCCAGATTTTTCTCACTGTGGCCACTACTTTGTATGCTTCAGTGCAAAGCTTCTGTGAAAACTTTGTGATGACTGGGAGACTTGGGTCCCAGTGCAAAGTAGGATACTCAGCTTGTTGGCATGGGCATAACCAAAGAGACTTGGGTTCACACCTTAAAATGCAGTTTGTGGTCTACAAGTAAATCCTAGTAGGAACTAGGGGCTTGGGGTGTTTTTCAACTTCGTTTTAACTTTTAGTTAGTTTTAACAAATAGGTAAGAGTTCTCCTATGTCTCTTCTCTCTTTTCTCTCATTGTTCCCTTCACTCTGCAACCGGTGATTTTAATGTTTTCAGTCTCTTTGGAAATCTGTCACTTCCTTTTCTCCAGCCTTTTTGAACTCTCTTTTGTTTGCAATATTAATTGCAAAGACCACATATATGTGCAGCATCTAAGGGCCAGTCACACCATTTGTTTACATCATTGTGTTGGCATTGTCCAATAACACTTTACATCTACCATTTAGCAACTCTCCAGATACTTTTTGGACCACCATTCACCAGCCACTTTCATTTCATTTCCATTGATGATTCCAACATATTCTTTCCCCAGAGTGACTAGAGTCAATTATTTTTTTCCATTCTGCATTGCCTTTTGGAGCTTTTACACTCCATTTCATTTGCCATAATGTTGCCCAGTTATCTTGCTGTGTCAAGACTCTTCTGATGTTCCTTGCAATTCTCTCTAGTTTTGGCATGTATTTTAAAATATGTCATTTTTCACTATTCTCTTACACTTCATCTACACGATATCAGAACATAATCAGGCAAGAAGGACCTAAAAAGGGGAAGAAACACCTACCGCAGAGAGCTGTGAGCCCTTTTGATATGAGCTTCTGGGCTTTTTATTTTGGAAAAAAATATAGGAAATTATATTCCAAGGTCTGTGGGGTAGTGCCTCACATTATCAGTGCCGAGTTCCTTTTTCCTCAGTGGGTGTCCTTTCACATCACTTCTGATCTAATCGTCAGAGTTTTTGTCTGAGAGCCATTTCTGCTTTTATCTCGTTGCTATAATTACATTGCTTATCTTTTACAGGGGCTGCTGGTTTAGAGCATCCTGTTTTAGGAAAAAAACATGTACTGCACTAAAGCATCCTAAACAGGAGCTTACTCAGAGTAGCTTGTGGGCTCCTTTTCATCTGTACAGCTTTGGTCTGTCCCAGTAACGCAGGGCAAACACAGAGGAAACTGTGAGTAAGACTTGTGCGATTCATTTTCACACTCCTCTCAGTCATCCTGCAGAAAGAAGCAGTCTGGCCCTGGAGAATGAAAAAAAAAAAAAAAAGAAAGAAATTTGGAGGAGAGACTGGGTAAAAGCAAAAAGCAAAACTACAGGCATAACAGCAGAGAGGATGGGGAAATGGTATTAAGAAATAAATTGCTGAAAAAATTACAATCCTGACTTAATGTTATTAGGATGTGGGGTATCTTTTGACACACCTTTCACTGAAAACAATGAAATCGTGTTTAAATGTGGACCTAAACAAATAAAATATTCACATTCTTCCTTAATCTCAGATTGTCTTATTCAGAAATCAGATTCACAAAAGATTCTTATTAAGAGCTCAGATTCTCTTAAACAAAGAAAATCCTATTAAGCTACATGTACACCCTAGCAGTAATGTTTGCTTTTAAAGATCTCTCTTTCTCCTACACACTCCCAAATCACTTAAGAGGCTTTTATTAAATTTCAGAGTTAGATAGCTTTCCTTCGCAGACAGCCCAGGAGTAGGAAATGCTGTCTAGATAGAGCAAGGGAAGGCAGGCAGTATTGAATCAGGAAACAAAATGAAAAGAAAAAAAATACATAAGGAAAAAAAAAAGTAGAGTTTTCCCTCCTGAACCACCTGATAATATGTTTTGAAATGATACAAGGTCCTTGTTTCACATGATCTTGTTACAAGACAGCAGCACATAAAAGAGCAGAAGACAACACCTCAAAGCCAAACAGCACCGTAAGAAATGAGCTGGCTACAAGAGCAAATGGCAAAATGCAGATTTCTGACAGGCAGGCAGTGGGGTTGGAGCACCAGCCACCATGCTGCCCAAGTTGTGCTCCAGCCACATCTTGGGGCTTTGCACAGCATCCTCCTTTCCTTACTGATTCAGATGGAGCGGGGCTGGAAAACAAGTCCCAGAGGAACCCGCTTTAATGTATCTTGTGGCATATGAGGCATTGCGGTGAGGCAGATGATGTAATATCGATTGTTTCTTAGTGAGAGAGGAGGGGAATGTCAGCCAAAGAAATTACGCCTGTGAATAGCAGATGAGGAGAAAATAATGAGAGAATTGGTATAGTAAATGAAGACATAAAAGCATGTAATACAAAGAAAGAAGCATTTACTCTGACCCCCATGACCTGCTGTGGTATTAGTGTACAGTTTTAGTAGTGTAATGATCATTAAGGCTTTGATCCCCATTACTAGCAGCATGGAGATTTCTTTTCCTTATACAAGACTGTGCATTTCAGTCTGGCACTAATAAAAATTGGTTTCACATAACATTACACTTCCCTGGCTTAATCATCTTTGAGCGTATTGTGTGTTCAAATGTTGCCATTTTGGGCAGAGCAGTGAGCCAATCATCTTAACAGGTTGTTTTTTCCAGCATCTCAGTACAATCCCTTTCAGCATACACAAGTGCCATCACTATGGCCCTTTTCAACAGATGAGGATTGAGGCTCAGGACTCAGACACAATGATGTGATGGTTTGCATTGATGGGGTTTATTTCCTCCATGCACATAAATACTATTTTTTTACAGTAGCAGCCGTGAATGTGACTGTGGTACATGTAACATGTCAAGAAAGGCTAGTAAGGAATTTTCCAGCAAAAAAAACTTTTGCCTGAAAGCTGAGAGGAAGATAGATAAAACTGAAATTGAGCAGCAGAAGCAGGTTGGCTGCAGCAGGGTTGGTTCTCCATCAGTTCAAGGTGATGCTGCTGTGAGGACAGTCTCCCTCAGCCCCAACTGGCTGAGCTCTGCCATGGGAAGCCCAAAGCCACAGGAGCTCTGGTGGAGGCAGAAGCTCACTGGGGTTTGAATCTACTCAGCTCATGGCTGGGGGGATCCTGAGGAGACACAGACAGTTGTTCCTCTGTTCTGCATTGAGGGAAAAATAAAAAGAATAGGAATGGTTTGATTTTTCCAAGCAATTCTTTTTCCCTTTTCTTCCCTCCCCACAGATTTTCCTTTTCAGGGGGAAAGTGACTAATTTTTTCTGTTTAACCAAACTTTTGCAGATGTCAGGATTTCTTGTGGAACAGAAGTCCTGCGTTTCAACCAGCTCTCAGCAGAGACATTTCAAACCAAGGCATTGGCAATGTGTTTAGTTTCCTTAGTTACGTGCCACATGCATCCAGGTAGAAAGAACAAGGACCTGACATAGCGAATACAGCTCTTTAAAGTATCTAAGTCCTTCTCTGGCTTTCAGAGATGTGAGGAGTGTGTGTCTACAGGAAGACAGCAATAAGAGTACATCTGACCTTGCCTTTCCTTCTCCCTCCTACTTATCATATCAGCATGTTTACAGTTTTTCCTTTGCATTGTTTGGAAGAAAACAGAGCTGCAAGGAAGGGAATGATTTACAGAATACCTACTTCACTAATTCAGGCTGTACACACAAGGCTGAGAGCACATATCCTTTTTCCCAAATATGAATAGGGGCTTTGGTTTCCTCTCTCTGAATAGTCAGTCTGACCCTCTGCTTAAGTTGGAAAGTCCTTACCCCACCTTCCAGGTCAGCAAAGCCCTGGGAAATAGTCCAAATGCGATGAGGAGTCTCCTTCCTGGATATTGACTTTTCTTGGGGTGGCTCTTCTCTGCCGTGCAACATATGGGACTAGGTCACTGAAGACTGAGTTGTCTTCTCAGGGCAGTGGCTGCCCATTCCCTTAAAAACTAGTGGTACCAGTAATTTGTAAACCCATGGGACAAAACCATATCAGTTCTAGCTGGGCTTCGAGCAAGCCAATGATGTTCCATATCTTTTTTGAAGATGGTACTTTGCTCCTAGAGGCTAATTTTTCTACATGACTCCCATCTATATGAGAGCAAGTAAAGCTGTGAAGCATGGACCAGATGATGAAAGGATGCTTGCCTGGATCTTCAGAGTCTGAAGCCTTTCAGCAATCTCCTGTTTTTCTGTGGCACGTGAGCAAAGTTTCATTTTGGTGCTGTTAGCGGATTGACACCGTGTGCTGTGGGTGGGTATCTTTTGCAATGCATTTGTGTGCACTTGACTGTGCATATGTTATGTTCTTATGCTGAAAGGGACAGCTGGGTGGCAGAGCAGAAGGCTGCTCAGTTTGTTCTTCTGGTAGTTGTAGCTGGAGAGAGAGGTGAGATAAGGCACATGGCAGAGAACTGGCCGTAGGGGCTGGCAGTGACACTAGGGACTGAGTCCTGTGGAGGGTGCAGAGCATGGGTGGGCCTCCAAGAAGTTGGAGGTAGCCAGAAGCTTCACCTGTAGAGGAGAGACCCATGAGTCTCCTGAAAATTGCTGGCCCCACAGCAGGCATGCAGGGAAGGATTAGTTGGCCAAGAAGGGCTGGGGCGGCAGGTGATTTCTATCACATTTCTTTTTATTTTGCCCTCCCATGGCTATGGGCTTCCCTAATTTGGGTGTTGCCATATTCAAGTTTGGATTACTGCAAAACACCACTTTGGAAATCCAGCCTCCGCTGCTAGTGATCCCTTCAAGAAAATGGGAAAGAGATGACCCCAAAGCTCATGTCTGTCACCCCAGTGAGATTTCTCTCCCTGGTGCCAAGCAGGATGCCAGGAGTCAGTGAGAAGGACCAGGCTGGCTGCCCAGCAGCATGTCCCAGCTCAGCTCACCAACCCATCCTTTCCCAAGACCTCAGGAAAAAGACATCCTCTGTCTGAAGAGAAAGTAGCCCCTCTCCCTGAAGTGGGGATTTGTGCACAAATCCCTGGGATCCTGACCCTTCCTTATCCCCCACAGTGTGGGGCCCCTTATCTGCCTCTCTCCTGCACAAACACCAAAGGAAGGGGATGCACAGATCCCCCCTCCTTTCCTCCACAGGCAGAGTCTCGTATCCCAAACCTTCAAAAGCCATCCACTGAATTGTACCTTATTTAGGAAACAGCAACAGGAGTGCTGAAGCTGGGACATGGAGGGTGTCTTTAAAGGACTAATGGGCTTTATTTATGTCTGCAAGTACAGACAATTCGTCACTGGAAAGAGGGAGACACAGGATGAAATGAATAGTGGAGAAAAACAAAGAGAAATAATTAGGTACACAGTATGCCTGTGGAGTGCATCTTAAAAAGAGTTATTTGGGACAGGCTGTACTGATGCTGGATTATAAAAAGGACCGGATAATTTTATAAGTAATATAATGCCTCTGTAGTGTGTGAATGTATCTCAGGCTTCAGGAAATAAGGTACTGGGCTTACAAAAATAAAATCTCCCACTTGTATCATATGATTATATAACTTGCTGGATCAATTACTCCCTATTTTTTTTTAAATTTTGCATTTCCTCAGGCCTTGGGTATCACCCAGCACTGGCAGTTGAATAAGCTATTAATGGAGCACTGGTGAGCATCCTAATGGAAAAGATCAAATTACCAAAAAAAAAAAACCAAACCAAACCAACATTGATTTGTTGTGTGTTGATCGATTTAGCCCTTCCCTGACAGAAGAGAAGCATGCTGTGATCCCACTGCTTGTCCTTCACCTGTCCATCAGTCCTTCCCCCAGCCTCCTAGCTGCTGCACACATCTCAGACCGCAGCAGCCATGAAAGCATCAAGAGGCCACATCCTCCGTGAGTGTTGCTGTCTGGGCTGAGGGGAAAGGCTGTTAGCTGGCCACATCACCCTCTGCTTCTCTCCTGCTGTCAGCCAAGGGCCTCAGGTTTGATGGTGACATTTGGCGGGGGGGGGCACAAAGGAGTGAGGAGTCCTGTGGCTCCTCACAGGACAAAGAAAAGATGGAGAAGGGCTGTATGTACTCTGATAGCTTTAAGAGACATGATCAGAAAGAGGCATGTGGTTAGGGGAAGCCTGGAGTAAGCTAAAATTCGGGTACAGAAGCACAAAGGATAAATTGCAAGAAAAAAAGGAAAGATGAACCTCTCAGGTATTCAACCATCCAAAACCCAAATGTATTCTTACATGAATCTCCCTATTTTTGCTTGGCTGCAGTGATTTTTGAGGTGTCCAGACAACCATATCCCATTTCTTCCCATAACCCTGTGGAAGAAGCACATTGCTGCTGCCCTGCTGACTTGGCAGCCCCCCTTTTAGGGGGCAGAACTGCAACTTCCTTTATTTCAAACCCTAGAAAAGGGAAAATCCTTAGCAAGGAAGAGAAACCTGGGGAGGACACAACAAACAGCACATAGTGGGCATGACAGCTTCAAGCCCCCCACAAATGGGACTGTGTTGGGGGCATGGCCAAGGAGAAACAGATGGGGCCAAGGAGAAGTAAATGGGGCCAAAACATTGCTTCTCCTGAACACTGCTGCCCTCCCAGATCTCTCTCAAATTCTTGGGTCATGTTGAGGAGCTGCAAAGTCACACAAAGTCTTCTTCATCTGCTCACCCCAAGACACAGTGGAGTGCCATGAGCATGCCTGCAGAGGGAGAGCTGTCTTCTGGGTCTTTGGGACTAATTTGATGCTCATTTTGATGTTTCATGTAGAGCTGTTATTGACTGAAGCTGGCAGCACCTCTGGACCTCTGGCAGCCGGGCACCTTTGTTAGCGGTCACGAGTGTTGTCACTTGGGTGACTGCAAAGGCCTTTGGCATGAGTGGCACTGTTGGAGTATTTCTGGAAACAAAACAGAGAGGACACTTGTACAGTTGCTAGAGAGGAGTGGGAGGGCAATGGGCAGGAGGGAGAAATACAGGGTTTTGTGAAAGGTGACTTGTCCAGTCTCACACACCTGAACTCACTTCTTGACTAGCTCTGACTGGGCTTGTAAATGCAGTTTTCCTCCGTTGTATTAAATTCAGGGATATCTTACTGCAAAATCAAATAAGCATCCTCCCATGACTGCTTATTTCTCAAGGTAGGTGGTATTGAGGGCTCTCCATAAATGGTGGGTCTGGCAGTGCAAACAGAAAAAGAAACACTGTTGGCACAAAAGGTTTTTAATCAGGAAGGCAAAGACCACAGCAGAGAAATGTATTCAGATTAAGGTCAGTTTTAAACACACATCAGGAATCTAATCTGAAGCCCTATGAAGTCAGAGATTTTCTGTCAAGTAAAGTGAGTCTTTTGGATCAGGTTCTAAGTGCAATTTGTCTCCTTTTTTCCCCTTGGTTGTTACTGTTGTGGGGATTTTTAGTTTTACTTCTTCCTTTTTTTTTTTTTTAATAATGAGTAAAACTACATCAGCTGTAATGGATTGCATCTCCTCTTTCTGCTTTCAGGAGCCAGGAAGAGAATCATTGAGCCATATTCTTTTGCTTCTCTGCAGAAAGCAAATGGCTATCCTTGGATATCAATCACTGGGGTAAAAGCTAAGAAATGTTACCAAGGAAACGTTGTCAGGCCCACTGGCAGTCTCCTTTGTTTAGGAAGTTTACCCATGAGCAGCATTTTATTGTTTTGAAATGAAGAAATGTTAAAATAAAACAAATGCAACAATTTCCATGGACTGACATGTTATGTACCTGGTGTAGCCAATGCCCAAAATATATTTCTCTATCATCTCTATCCATCAAATAGTTAATTCATTCATCATCTTGGATTAGTAATCTAAACTCATCTTCCAAATAAATAAAACGTAGATTTATCACTAGGTAAAATGTGTTATTTCTCCAAGCAGGTAAACATTAAAAATACTTGTAATCTAAAGGAAGAAAAATGAAGGACTGTAATGTGTCACACGTTGATCCAGCTGTGAAGTGTGAATAATAGCAAAGTGGATGCAAAAGCAACAGAGCTGACTTTGATTGGTGAGATGTTACTTTCACATTGTGTGGGTGCATTTAGTACTCATGAAAGCAGGGGACTAATAGCATGAATTTCAGCCAGACCTTGAGAAACAGGTGCTATTCCACGCTTCCAACATGCAGCACTTACAACACCCTGCATGGACCAACCCCACCTCTGCTGCTCCAGCCTAATTTTCCAGTGCCATCCTACCCACTGCTCAGCACCTTCTGGGAGGTGGCAAGTGCCCTCAGCTGCGAGTCACTTCAGTGCAAGCTGAGGGCACCCCAAGTCTTGTGGGAGGCAATCGTGCTTTGGTAAAAGTTTGCTATTTAAATAGGAGGCTGTGCTGCATGTTTCGTGAGACATGCAAATAGAAATTCTGGTGTCACAGTCATCTCCTTTTACAGTCCTAGAGCTGTAGATCTCAGGCTTGGTGAGAGGGCTAGTGCTATATGGCAGTGTAGAAATGCAGGTTAATTTGAATGCTGCCCAGCTCAGGGCCATTAAGGGTGCATGTGAAGCCCCTCAGATTTTCCACTAGTTCACCTAAAATGATGCCTATTCCTGGTCCCGAAGATCTTTGGACAGCATCTATTCCTGGGGCCACATTCAGCATGCTTGCATTGCCCCCGGAATGGGAGGGAAGAGGCATTCAAATGCCCAGAAAAAATAAGGCCATATGCTCATGAAAGTTGCAAAGGAAGAGAGGATTTCCTTTTGTGTGAGCACCATGGCCAGGCCAACCCTGCTCTCCCACAAACCCATGTGTGAGCTGCTGGGAGCCCAGGGCTGGCACTGGGTGGGAATGCATCCTCTGGGGGCACCGGGGCACTAATCAATGCTGTGCCAAAGCATAATCTGAAAAGACATCAATAAACCCCTTTCTTCTTACCCAGGTGCTTCCAAGCATTATAAACTTACCCTCAGACAGAAAGGGCACAGTTGATGCCTTAATTATGGCAAAATAAAAAGATTAAAATTGACTAATGTATTCAGGCACCAGCATCAAGTTACATATCTGTCTAGTTGTATCGGCACTTTCTTGGGCAGTGCCAAGGGAGGCCAAGCAGGCAGTCCTGATGATTAACTGTAATATTCTCTGACTTATATAATATTTCTGCTTATTTTTACATATTGTCTTTAAGGACAGAGTGTCCTGGACTGCGGGGTCTTATATGAATAACAAAACTGGGGAAAGAGGAACTCTGTTATCCTGGAAGGAAAAAAGAAAAAATAAAAGGAAGAAGCAATGATCTTTTCTTCTCTGGCTGGCTCAAGATTGTACAGCATGATCAACCCTGCAACCATAAGCAGGCTGCAATCAATTGGAGGGGATGTTTAGCTAAACAGTGACACCCCAAAACCATAAAAAACCTCTGAAATCATGCTGCCCTCTGCTAACCCAGGAGGAATCAGCAGCTCACCATCCTACTTGAGACTGGAGTGACTGTCACTTCTGGGATGCTGTGCCTGGGCTTTCATTAAACTGCACTCGTGTGCCTCCTGCAGTCTGCCAAAGCCAGCTGGCGTTTTGGGTGCTTTTCAGAGGAAAGAGTTTACATCAGTGCTGAATACTGAGGAAAACTTCACAGATAAGGATGTGTGTAAATGCCTCTCTGTTCAGGGGCTCAGGGGCCAGGCTTTGCTTTCTCCTTTCCTGTTTTGCTGCCATTTATTACTTGAAAACCATCGTGAAGCTTCCTGAGCTTGATCAGGAAGATAAAGTGACTTTCCCCAAAACCACAGGAGTCTTCATGAGACCTGCAGTGAAGAGGAGGTACTGAGGGCAGTAACCTCAAAAGCAGGCCCTGGTTACCTTTGCACCAAGGACTTCCTCTGCAATGGATGAAAATCAGTTTTGTTCTCTGCCTTGGCTTCTCATCTGCAGAACAGGGAAGGCAGCACCTTTTTGCCTCTGAAGGAAGACAACAACATTGCAGATGCCCTCCTAGCCTGTTTCCCAGGGGTGAGAGATCTTCCTCTCACAGCAGGAGCATTGTTCTTCCATTAGGGCTCACATGTTAGGCCACTGCTCTGGAAGGGCAGCTATATGGCAATAACTTGGCCCCTTTCCAGGAATCCCTTTGAAAAGCAGCCATGGCATCAACCTACTCCTCTATCAAGACTCAAAAAAGTCACAGAGCACAAGTCACAGGCAATAAGGACTTCAGCCCTTGTGGGAATGATCTCCCTCTCACAGAGGGACACTGAGTCATGAAGGTGGGATGTGAACCTCCCAGAGTCAGGCAGGACACCCTTGGCATAGTTTCCTGGGGATGGACAAACTGCAGAAGACTGTTCACCCGCACTTTCCTTCTTTTCTCCAGGCTGCATGAAAAACAATTCCCTTAGCTGGTAGAGGAGACTCAGTGTGATTCCAAGATATTGCCACTCTGCTCTGCTTAACCACTTCTCTTTCCCCATCTTGGCCCTGCAAACATCTACAGGCAGGGGTCGGTCACTGCCTACCAATGACTTGGTGGTGGCTGGCAGTGATGAACCATCAGCAGCTAAGAGCAAATACACCTCATGATCCCGCATCACACAAAGGAGGGAAGGTGAACATGGGAAGGCAGGGAAGGCAGCTGAGCATGGCTAATACACAAGCAAACATAGCCCAGACCTGGCTGATAACTCTGCTTTCCTGCGTTTTGCCACGTGGGTGATGCTTGTGCTGATGCCTGAACATCATGAAAGCATGTTGGTGTCTCATGTTTATAATATGGGGCTCTTAGAGCTGCTGAAGACTGTTCATAGCGATGCTTCTCTGAATTAGTTGAAAATAGAATAATTTATCTTAGCACTGTTTCCCCCCACCCCCTTCCTGTTCCAACCCCAGCATCATATGAAAGAAACATCCTCAAAGAGGTCTTCTTGTTAATTCATATTGACAGTTGGTAAAAGGAGATAAAATGTGTCTCAAAACACTGATCACAGCTTGGAGTGTCTCCTATTCTCTGTCACTGTGTGGCCTCACCCTGCTGGGAACAAGTAACTCCTCTGAGCATCACTGTTGCAATATTCACAGGTCCAGCTGCACGAGGCTGGGATAGCTTGCCTTCCTGGAAGGGGAATTACAGGCAATGAGCAAAGCTCGGATAGAAACATTATGAATATTATTTTAATCACACTAAACAATCAGAGGGAAAGGAGCCCATGAAATGTAGCAAGGGTTATAGATCAGGCAGGGACAAACCAGATGGGGGAGGAAAATCTGAGGAGTCTGGAGGATGCTGAGTTGAAGTATTACTATCTCCTGAATCCTGCTGAAAACTCCCTGCTGGCTTTAGCCGGCTTATGAAGCCAACTGCTGGTGAGCCAGCCAACCTCAGCTCCTGTGAGCAAAGGCAATATCCTGGGAGAGACTGTTCCTGTAAGAAAGGAATGCACTGAACTGCAGAGCTGAGCAGGGCTGTGCCTAGGGACCCACAGTGCTCCTGCCACATCAGCACCTGGGAGTACTGCACAATTGAAATAATTGTAGCCGTGGCATGACCAGTGCCCAGATGAGTAAGACATAAACAAGAGAAACTCCTGTCCACTGCCAGACGGTATCTAAGCACCAGGAATGATTTTGAGCAGCTGTTTTGCTGAGGGGCTTTGCAGTTACCCATGTAGTCAGTCCCCTGTTCCTACCCTGTCTAGCAAAAGCAAGGCTGCACTGTGATTTTTCATTAGCTGATTGCTTTTACAGCCTCTGAACTTTAGTCCTTAATACTTGATCATCTGGACTTTTATTTGTTAAAGGAAGCATGACATATAACCACTTTCCTAATGTACGCCAGGTTGGTTTCACCTGCTCTCGCCTCAGTTCAGAGAGCCCACATAATTAGCTATGTGTATTCCTGCCTTGTGTTTTTTCCACGGATCGTGCTCCTCTATGTATGCAAGCGTTCATACGCCACCCAGTGGCTCCTGAGATGCTGGGTGCCGAGCTCACCAGTGACAATCCCTCCAGGTGCCCAAACCCACTTTCCTGTGAAACATCATCCCAGAGCCAAGGGCACAGGCAGCACAGAGCAGTGCTTGCCAGGGGTCGAGGCAGCAACATCCTCTGAAGCTCTTTCCAGACCTTGATGCAGGTAACCACATCACTTGCTCACTCAAGTAACCATGATGCTCACTTAAGTAACCACGTCACTCACTCACCATGTTCTGCAGTCTCAGGGTGTGGCATTGTGCTGTCAAGTTTAGCACAAGGTAATGGGATGCTACAACTGGAAATGTGCGCCATTTCCAGTTGCTCATGTCGAACATGCACATGTGAATGCTTTCTGACAGGTCACCTGGGCACATATTCACGTTCTTAGTTTTCAGCCAGCCTTTAGTCAAATTAAAATAAAGAAAGAAATCTCCTTGGGTGAAAATTTGTAACATCCTTTCCCAACCACATCTAGCTGTGTGTCCTTCAGTCAAGTATAAAAATAGCATCTGCTAAGGCCCTGCCCCTTTCTGGGTCTCCTTGTCCATGTTGCCTCACACTGCTGTTCCTGAGATGAGCAGGCACCTATGGGGAAAGCTGATCAGAGAAAAAGAAATTACAATGTACAGCTGCAGTCAGCTCCATTCCTCTTCCAGTCCTCATCACCCTTCTTCTCCATTGGAAACCACCCTTTCCTTGTCTCCAGCCGTTGGAACTGAGTCCTAGACCACAAAGAGACTTAGGCAGGACTTCAGTTTCACCTGAGCTGCCATTCTTACCTTTCTGTTGGTATTCCCCCTTCATTATTTTCCTATAAAACAAAGTCTTACGCTCTTTACTTACTTCTTCAAAAGCTAATGGCAACCATAAAGAACTCTCCAGCAAGATTTGCATACTGTGCCATCCTGTGCAACAATAAATTTCCCCGATGACTCTCTACTTCTTGCATTCACCAGCCCTTGCCAACTTTGTGCATTAAGAGTCTGCTCTTTGATTCGACATGTAGTTATTGGACATTAGGCATTCATCTCATTCATTTCACTGTTCCCTGAGGGCATGTTCTTCACCATTTGTTGCCATAATGCTTGAGGGCACGAAGTAATTTTTCTTATTTAGCCTCTGCTCTATTATTTCACCCTGCCGCTTGCTGTCAGAAGTCAAAGATGAGATGCCCCTTTGGGCAGAGCAGGCACACCCAACCATATTTGCAAATCAAATCACTTTGAGCAAGGCAGCAGCAGTGGTTGAACTGGGAGGGAAAACCTGACCACTGTAAAATGATGACCTAAAGACAGGCCAGGGACTGATCCTTGCAAGCACAGATCCCCTTCTCTGGAGGTAAGGATCCTGCACATCTCAGAAAGCCCAAAACATGAAGTTTCAATGTTTTGGTTGGTTAAACTGTACTCCAGCTTTATCCCACCCTATATGCAGGGCAAGGCAAGAGACACCCTTATTTTCATAAGCACAGTGGGATCAGGGTTTTGTCCCAGGACAACTTTTTTCTGTTTAGCACAGCCAAGCTGGGGTTCCAACAAGTGTGGGGAGCAGGGCAACAGCTCCTCCCTCCAGGTGCCTGGGGTCCCTCAGCCCCCTTGGGGTCCTTCCTGGGAGAGAGGGAGATGGAGACCCCCTTCATAACAAGATGGAGAACAACTTTCTGTCCTCTGGAACAGAGCACGTGAGGGCAGGCAGCTCCCTTTCTAGGATGCCCTTTGTCAGAGACTGGACTAGCCAAGCATACTGCTTCCCCTTTGTTACCCAAGTCCTGCTGCTCCATAACACTTGACCAGTGTTGACCCCAAGCAGATTAGACACAGACGAGTGCCTTGTGCTCTGGCAGTGCTTGTGATGGCTAGAGCTGCTTGCATGCTTTTTGGAGCCAGTCTCGTAGTGGGACTGAAATATCACCTCTGTATCAGGTGCTGCAACTCTATGTGTCACACGTGAAGTGCAAGGTGGGCAAAAGGACAGCTCCCATCTAGAGAGGAGCATGTGGCAGGGTTTCATGTGAAACCCAGACCAAATTCAGCTAAAGTCTTTTGAATAGGTACCACATTCTCTTCCCAAGCATTTCTGAATCACCACATCCATCTGCAAACACTAAATATAATAAAAGGCCATTGTAGGCTCCATCCAAGCCTGGCTATAATTAAATATATTGACTGATAAATTGAATATAGTTATACCTCTCCATCTGGTCTCAGCAGAGGACCACTGACATTTTGTTCATATACCCTGATTTTTTCGTCGCTTTCAGAATGATATTTGCATCATAGCTTTTTAATGAGCTAATAGTTAAAATAGCCCCCTATAATTATGCTAGAATAATCCCAGCATTATTTCAGCTTAATTATAGGGGGATATCTTAACTATACATCATTTGCAGTTCCCAGTCACTCTAATGCACAGATGTCTGAAGAAATGACATAAAACACTAGCAAGTTATAAAATATCTAGAGTGGTGCTCATTGCGTCTGTGGAAAATGATCACATCTATTTTCTGTACCTCTGCTATGCAGTCTCCCTGCTCAGATTATTTCCTGCTAACTGAGAGATAATATTGAAAGCAATAGAAATAAAATACTTCACTAGCTCATGTCATGCTCTGATATTGTTGACTCTTTCATTTTCATATCTCCTTGATCCTCCCATAAGTCTTCACATCAACATACTGTGGTTAATGTCTCCAAACCTTTAGCAGCTCGGGAAGGAAAATGATTCCTAAGCCTACTGCCTTCATAGCTGTGGTCAGGCTATGGGCTGCCTTTAACTTTGCTGTGGGTTTTGTTTATTTGCATTAAATGACCTGGAAAAATTGCCCTGGGAGCACGTGGCATTCCTATTCATGGTTAATCTCCACTTTCCCCCTTGGAGACTACCACATCCCACCAAGGCAGCAGTGTTGGAAACATCAACTCATCATTCAGGATAGACATGTCTCTTCCTCACCACGTGGCTCTTCCCCCTGGGGTACCACCTGCTGTGGGATGCGGGCTGTTTGTGGGAAGAGAGGAGATGACTTGCTGCAAAGTGGCTGGTGTTTGGGGAGGTGTAGATATCACTTCTGTCCCCTCACACTCAGAACCCGCAGCCTATATTGCCACTCCTTCCCTGTAGCAGGAAACAATGTGTGTCCCAAATATGGACTTTCATGTTCACAGGCTTGCATACTCCAGAGAAAGAAAGATTCACAGGAATAATGCCCTGGGTCTAAGGATTTCTGTAAAATGAAAAGGTCAGAGCTTTGTTCAGTTAGCACCATCACTCATGCTGCCTCACAGAGCAGAATTAGAGGGAAAGTCTTTGTTCCTTGGAATAGGAGAAGCAAAAGGGATGATGGGAAAGGCGGCAGAAGCCCATGAGGACAGCAACAGCTGCATGCACACTCACGTAACCAAAGCTCAGCAGTGAGGAGATGATGGAGGGAGAACTTGCAAGTATGGGCTGTGGCCTACTTGTGTATTTCTGGCAAGGCACACAGAGGGCCATCAGAGGCAAGCTGAAACCACACAGGAACTTCTGCAAGGTTGCTCTGATTTTGGAGGATGTTACTGTGAAACAGGTCTCCATAAAACAGTAAGGTGTAGCTTGTATCACTGAGCAGACTGGGGAGATGGGCAGCAATATTGCTCCCAGGGAGGAGCTGAGCACCGTGGGAGGGCACTGCTAGCTCCAAGGGAAGCATAGGCAGAGCTGCATTTCTGTGCAGCCTGTGAACCAAGTACTATTTTTAGATCCACTTCTTGTTCTAACACCTGTGGGTCAGCCTAATGGACAGAGAGATAGCATATAATAAATGTCATAACCTCTTTGTAAAATACCTCATGGCTTTTAAACTAATCCCTTGATACTCTGAGAGGACTGCTGTGTGACACTGATTAAACCTCAGGGGTCAGTCCTGCTGAGGCAACACTTAGTGCTCATTGATGCTGTTCCCTTGCCAGGCTGGTCTTCAGCTGTGTTCCTTGATACAATACAGGGTCCAGGGTCTCTCAAAATTATGATCCTGATGTTGATCATCTGAGCTTGCAGCAGGGATGTCCCTCCTCAGGGCACTAACTCATCTTCAGTGGTAATAGATGTTACAGAAGCCTTGTCCTTATCCCACTGGTCTTACAACCCCACCAGCATCCCTCTTCCCCTACAGAGGTCCTTGGTCTCTGAGGAGTGACATCTTTCCTTGACTTGTTCTCCATGTTAATTTGCCCTTTCCGTTTGACTGAAGAGGAAGGAAGGATTACCCTTTGAGCATCTCAAACAGTCCCTATTGGCCTTGGAGATTTCCAAGCAGGACACTGATGGTGGAGAGTGCAACACTTGATGTTATCCATGCCCCATTCCCACAGAATGGTAGACAGTAGTCCATCAAGTAAGCCATACAGTGCACCTGAAGAGGGTTGGTGCCCCTCTCATCTGTCAGCCCTGCACCTTGGGCTAAGAAAAGGACTTTACATGGCTGTGTTTGCATTGTAAAAGTGGGATTGCGCTAGCCTGAGCCGTCAGCAGAGAGATCCTCCTTGCAGACAGTTTTCTTTAGCTCTACATACTGAAGAAATGCATACTCTGGAAACTTCTAACCTTTTTTATCTTCGCTTTTGATATTTCATAGCTATAATGCTATGTACCCTTACTTTCCTATACTAGGGAAAAGGAGTAGCGGGAATTGGAGTGCTTGTCCATCATCATCTTGTAAAAATGACTGAGAGCAGTCACATTAAAGTCCTGAGTATTAGGAATCACTTTAGTATGCATTTTTTGCCTATCCAGGCTTTTGGGAATATTGCCTTTAGGATGAAGACCTAAAGTAAATCACCTTTTATGACTTAAGAAACCCATTAGAATCAGTTATATTGAGTTATATCAAGCTGAAAGCTGACCCCATCAGCAACTTTCTATGACCTACTTGGGAAAACGGAAAGGATAAAATTCTCAAGAGTTGCACAGACCTCTAGTACCCATGGGTCTGTTTGTTCTGCTCACTTATTTACATATGTATATCTTCCTGCTGCAGATCCTTGTCAACCTCCTTCATCTTGTACGTGAATCAAAAGTATCTTTCTCATCTCCCTTGCTGATGCTGAAAAGGCCTTCAAGCAGGTGAACTGCAAATGTCTGTCTTATACTCAAAAGGTCTTATCTTACACTCACAAAGCTCTCATCTCCTGGAGATGTCTGTAAAACCAGTTAATGCATCTTATTGGGACAACTCATTCCTGTTCCTAGCACCTGTCACTCACCCAGACCTCAGTCCCTTCTAGACTCCTCCAAGGACTGTCCCGCACGATGTCTATAAAGATTCCTATGCCATCCATCCACAGTAGCCATCCTGGGCTATTTTCATCCTGGAAAATCCTGGACCAGAATTTTCATTCCTTCACCCTTCCTCTAAAGTGCACTTCAGAGCATGACAATGCAGCTGATAATGCTTCCCAGATAATTGCAGATGCAGGACAGGGGCTCCTGAGTGCGGAGACTGGTTATCAGGGTACTCTCCAGCAACATAGGAGAGGAGGAAGGAGAGCATCTCTAGCAATAGGGAAACCTAGATGTCTTCTGTGCATCAGGGGAGGTAGCCAGATCATGTTCCAGCAGAAGCCCTTCATCTGGCTCCCTTAAACTGCATGTGATGAGGTCTTAGATCTGTGTAACATTGCCAAAGGTCATCTAACTGTTAAACAGTGATAAAACAAATCATCAGCACCTCCCTAACTCCACATCTAATGATTGTGCTGGAAGGATTAATAAATTGGAGAGCTGGATGAGCTCTGCCAAAATGTTCCCAGACACAGTCATTCACAGATTTTAATGAATTTGGCCAGCAACTTCTGTTGGTACTTGCTGTCTTGCATATTCATATGACAGGCTTTTATCAGCACTAAGCCTTGTAAAGAAAGCATTTCAAGGCTGCACACATGAGCGTTCCCAGGAAGCAGAGTTTGAAACTGGGCTGTGCAGGTGTTGGAGTTCAAAGTCCATGTGCGGCTGTGTCACCATTCATATGGTAAGCAGCCAAGGTCTGGTACCCCCAGATGGGCAGTGATGCTGGAGCAAGAAGCAGCAAGTCCTCCTCCAGAGTCCTTTGAGAACAAACCACTAGCTTGGAAAAAAAACAAAACAGACCTGGAAATGGGCATGCTGAACCATTCTGGGTAGCTGGGAGTTGCTCTTGACAGCACTGGCTTAGGATGCAGAAGTTTACTCTTATATCGTTTACCCTATCCTAGTGTGCGAAGACAGAGTGTATCAGGGTCATCTCTGGCACATAAACTCATGATGGTGAGCACAAGACTGTGAAAGTTTCAGTTATTTAATCCTTTAGGAATCTGTAAAGAAAGAGATGAAGGCCAGGTGGTGTTACATCACATCAAGCAAAGAGGGGGAGATTTTGATTGTCCAATGAAGGCTCCCTGATTGACTTTCTTGTGTTTGTTCATTAATGCCACTTTACTCCCCATTAACTGGCACAAATACTAACCTGACAAAGCAAATTGCCTCAACCCTGATACTTGTCTAGTAATGCATAACTGTGCTGATTAGATCTTCACTTAATTTAAATCCTTAACTAAATCCTTAATTTGAGGTGAGCCTTTAAAGGTGTGCTGAACAAATAAAAGTACCTTCTTCTACTGAAGAAGAGTCAGACTTCCCATGTTCAATCAATTGACCTTAGAAGCTCATAATTTCAAAGGCTACAAGTGAGCTTCAGGTTTTATGAAGCACCAAGCACTCTTCTGTAAAGCAAGTTGCTGGCTGGGTCCAACTGCTGCAATCCCCAGGCCCAGGCAGGGTACATGGAAGAAGGTCTGCTAGGGAAGAAGGACCAGCCAGCCTTGCATGGGAGAAAAGGAAAGGTTACTGGATCTTTTAATTTTCTCAGTACTGACTGAGAAGTCAGATGTTGTTAAAATGTGTGTTCTGTTTAAAAACCCAGCAAGGACAGATGTTGGCTAAGTGGATACACTTCAGCAAGTGCCTGCACATTAAAATACAAATGAAAAGTGAAAAAGTGAGTGCAGCTGAAGCATTAAACAAACATTGACAGGACACGCGTGAACACACACAAATTGCCATGTTTGCAGTGCAGGATGCACAGAGCTCCCATTTGCATCCAGAGATGTTTAATTGTTCATATGTTGCAAACACATGCTCTCTTTTGCCTATAGAGCCACAGTCTGTGGCAAATGGCTACATAAATAGGCATAAATAGCTACACAAATGGCCAGTTCACCTGGCAGCACTTGCCCACATCTGGGAGTGTGGCAGCTCCCAGTCTGCCACAGCTGCCAGACATCACCTGGAAGCATCCTGCTGGTTGTCCTAGCCATCTGTCCATCCAGCTAGATGTTCCCTGAGAGCCACAACATCCCTTGACCACTGTCTGTGAAATGCCAGCATGGCTTTGATGACTGTGGATGTATTTCTCTGGCTGACACCTCCTGTCCTCCCTGAAAACAGGGAGGATAAACCACAAGCAGTTCTTTTAAATCAAATAAATCAGCTGTCAGATCACAAAACTGCAGCAGATGTTACAGCAGGGCTCCAACTCCACTGTTCCAACAAGTAGTGCAGTATATGGTCAGCTCTCACTGTGACCAGGTACAAAAGCAGGCACTAACATCTACGCCTCCTGCTAGCTTATGAGGCAGAAACTCCATTGCAATTCTGAGCAAGTGAGCAAGATGGTCTGTGAGGTCCCATAATGGTTAATGCTTCCTTACCAGGGACATTTTTTCAATAGACTCAGTCTGTACTATGTGCCATTACCCCCTCAGCTTTGATCATCAATCTGAAGAGCATATCTCTTTAGAGATTAACAAACAAATTCTGGATGTGAAGCTGCTGAAAAGGCCACTTCAGTTGATTTTTTTCCATATTGCTTTGTGTTTCTGCTTCACAGAACAGAAGGGCAATAAAAATTAATTTCATGATGTAATAAAATATTTGCCTTGAGGTTTCTGGAAGCTGAAGCACTGGTATTTTATTAGCATGCAAAAATTCATTATGAATATAAAATTGTGACGACACAGTGTGGCTGTTAAACCTTAGGATATTGCAGGCTTAGAACAACGTAATCAACCAAATGAAATAACCTTTTAAACCAAACAAGTTTACAAACATTTATCATTACAAATAATAGTAAACAAATCAACTATTTCCAATAGTTTTAATCTTCATGGAACATGAATAAAAAACCACCATCAGCTGGCCCCAAATGCCTCAGGATTTGGTTCCCACTTTGGAAGGTCTGCCTTTTCTGAGGCTGCCAGATGTTCAGAAAGTTTCATGTCATTATAGGTTACCTTTGTTTTCCGAGGTCCTGTTTATTTTTCTCCCAAATTACTTAAGCTCAGTCAAAGCCCACATCTTGTTCCATCTCTTGCTGCCCGGCTTTGTAATAAGATGGAACAGAAGCTCCAGAACCAAGAAAAGGAGCACAGGCAGATGACCCTCCTTTGAGGGTCAGAGCACGTAACTGGAGGATGTAAAGGGAAGACAGACAGACTGATTACTCAGTGTTACTTTTTTTCTTCATTTGCCCAGACACTGTGTTCCTGTGTTTAGGTCAGGTTTGAGGTGTGCAGGACAAGGTCATGACACAAGTCACTTTTTCTTCTCAGTAAGTTAGAAAGGCATTAACAAAGTATTTTTTTCTGAAAGTGCTTTTTATTGGCAATGATGGATGTTAGAGTACAAAGCATTAATTTGCTGGCTGACACTATGGAGTGTTTATTAAAGAAACTGCAGAAGCTAAACAACCCACTGCAATCACTCTGAAGTGTGGAGAGCCATCACCTTGTGGTCTCCCTTGAAGTTTCCCCAAATACACACAACAAAGTTTTACATTTGTCCTGGTTTTGACTGGGATAGAGTTAGTTTTCGTGCTAGAAGGTGGTTCAGTGCTGTGGTTTGGACTTAGTAAGAGAATCATGTTGATAATACACTGAAGTTTTTGTTGTGGCTAAGTGGTGTTTACCCAAAGTCAAGGACTTTTTAGTGTATTGTGCTCTGCCAGTAAGGAGGGGCACAAGAAACAAGGAGGGAGCAAGGCCAGGACAACTGACTCAAAATGGCCAAAGGGATATTTCATACCATAGAACATCATACCCAGTATATAAACTGGGAGGAGTTGGCTGGGAGGAGACAATTGCTGCTGTAGGATGGGCTGGGGTTCAGTCAGGGGGTAATGAGCAATAGTGGATCCCTTGTTTTTTTGTGGTTTATTACGCTCTCTTGCTATTACTACTACTACTACTAATAATAATAATAATAATAATACTGTTGTTGTTGTTGTTGTTATTATACTTTATTTCCATTAGCAAACTGTTCTTATCTCAACTCACAAGTTTTATCTTTTTCCAATTCTCCACCCCATCCTACCTAGGAGTGAGGAGTAATACTTAGCTGCTGGCTGGGGTTAAACCACACACAACTTTTCTTATCAGGAGGGCAGTAAAAATTAACCACAGAGCAAAGCTATTGTTTTACCAGCAACTGGGTAAGCTGGTGGATGCAAGAGGCTTTGGGTGTTTTCCAGAGGCTGAAATGTTTCTGCCTGAACTGAAATAGCTTAAACTGTGGGAGTCACTTGAAACACCCAGCAAGGCAATGCCAGCACCTGGTGGTGTGAGCAGGAGGGTCTCCACATGGCTAAATGCAAACACCAAGCCAGGATCTTTGTCAGAGCCAAGCAGAAAGGTTCAGGAACCCATTCCTGCATGAAGGCAGGGAAAGCAGATAGAGGGGGCGGAAGAAAGCTGAGCAGATGCATTGGGTGATTTTCAGCCTGGTCCATGAGCATCCTATGCAGGCAGAGGTGATGCTACCCATCACCTCCAAGCAAACCTCATCCCACAAGCCCAGAAGAAGACAGAGATATATGAGAAGGGCAGGAAATATCACTGAAGAAGTCAGAGAAAAGCAAGGGCCCACTAGAGAAAGGTTTACATAGTCACCATGACCAAGAAGCTTTTGGGATGAGGAAGGAATAAAGACCATGAGCTGTCAACAAAGAAACCCTCTTCTCACCTTCACCTGTACCAGCAGCATTAAGAGAGATAGGGCTTTGTGCATGTTTTGTAAATAACCAGCCCAGGTCCAAAGCAGTGACAACATTTTGTGTTTGACCTTCCCACTAGCCAAGCTAAAAACTTCGGGGAGTATTCAGACCAAAGCTGAGGTTTAATTTCATCTTTATTAAACTTATTCCTGCATCCCAGACTCTTCTGCACAGGGAAGGCTCATCAAGTCTGAAACACATTCATATTTTGCAATAGACTTGCTTTTTATGTCACAGATAGTTAAGACTTTTTTTAAGCATGAGTGTAACTAGTGATTTCATAGCAATACCACTTATTTTCCCATTGCTAGATCTTCTTATTTGCTGAAGACAACAGCAAGGCCACAGCATGAGTGCCAGAAAAGCCATCTGCAAGCAGCAGTGACCCTAAGGTTGTTGATACCACAGGACCCTGTGTCCCGGAGGACCTCTAGTGAACCATTGGCATCAGGTGTTTTGGGAAGGATTAATCAAGTTGGACTTCTTTCTTCCCTTTTTTAATGCTCTCTCAATCCCACAGTCATGTTGGGTTGGACAGGTTGGAATGACTGGCAACCACTGAAAACTGTCGTCTCTCCTGTTTCACCATGAGCACCTTGTGCTGCTCTTTGTTTGGAGCATTCAGTCCATGAACTCCCAGGAACTTTTAGACTTAGTGCTTTGGAGGGCAGAGTTGTTGTCCAGCACTGCTTTTGCCATAGCATCCAGCTCTGCATTTTTTATATCCAGGCCTAAGTTACACAACAATAATGGGTCTTCGGGGTTAAAAATTCACTTATCAGGTAGCTAGAGGTTGTTTAGAAGACATATATGGAAAGGCACAAGTTCTGGAACCATTCAGCACTCTACATTTACATCTATAGCACAATTGCCTGAAACTGCTAAGGATTGCACTTAGTGACCCACATGGTCCTTTCCAATCCTCGTTCTTCACTAATCAAGAGGAACAATCAGAGGCAGGATGCAATTACACAGTGAGATTCAGTTATGCATAATAAAAGCATCCCACCAGAAGGAGCAGTTTGTGAAGTGGCAGCAATACCAAGAGATCAGGGCATATTAACCTACAATGAATTTTAAAGACAAATATAGATTCATATCATTTTGGCCTTCTTCAGTACGGACATTATGTTGTAAGACAGGATATTTTCTCTCTTTCACAGCAACAGTCCCACTCTCTCTCATGTGACCTCTCCACACAGAAAATTACTGTGCATAATTGCTCGGGCAGAGTGATGCTCTTAATGCAACTGCTCTTTAGATAAGATCACTTATTCTCTAAAAAAAAATAGCTTTTGATAAGTAGTCAGAGGAGTTCAAAGAAGAGCTATGAAACTAGTGAGAAATCCAGTAAAACCAGGCCAGTTTTGTTACTTCCCAATCCTACATTATAGTGATGAATATGTTAGAGGAATATGTTAGAAAGATAACCATGAAAAACTATTGAATTGACCCTGGAGATAATACTAATAAATAGATAGTCCTGTAGCAGCAGAAAGATGGATAAAATGATGTAAAAAGGTCTTTCTTTTTTATAAACCTCAGAAGGAGGAGTGATGTTATGTATTTTTGCTTTCATTTGAAAGGTTTGCCTAAGTAAGATTTTTCCAAGTAACTTCTCCTGACAGCATGCTGAATATGAAGACTTTTCTTTCATAGCAACAAAGTCCATAAATTATTCACTGGAGAGAGAAAAAAAAATCAGTTGGGGTGACAAAGACACAAAGTGAATGTCAATGTGAAGAGGCATTTCAGAGTGCTGGTAAATAGGTTTCCATCCTTGGTACATGCCAGTTTGTAGAACAGGACCTCAGGACCTGACTTTCAAGTGAGGTTTGGTCAGGTCTCCATTTCTGCAAGTGCTGATGAGAAACCATGCCTGCATTATTGCACCATAAATAAGTTTTGAGTGGAAATGTCAGGAGTAAGATACCTGAAATTCCAGACTGTGGGAAGAATTCAAAAGATGACTAAGTAAAGGTACAAAATGATCATTGAGTAGCAAGAGATTTTTCCCTTCTAGTTAGACTGGTTCTGGATTCTGGAACAGATGGCAAAAAAAATGTGTCTGATTTCAGAGTGGAATCTGACATCACGTAACAGATGTATTTGCTTATGATTGCAAATGATTGGATTTTATAGTCTATGATCTCACTTTCTTTCTTGTGACTGCATGTCCCTAATTCTGCTCCCTCTGGAAACAGTTATAAATGGTTTGTTCACTTCTGCAGGGACATGATAGCAATAACAACATGAAGTCTCCAGCAAAGATACATCTGCCTCCATGGTCTGTACCTCTGAGGGCACAACGGCAGCACTTGGGGAGCATTGGTATTGACAGAATGGGTAAAATTGAGTGTGCCCACCAACAAGCAGCAGTGAAAGCTGGGTGTATGATGGTCACTCAAGCTCTGTGCAGCTATGCCAGCACCACTCACTGAAGCAGATGCTCCTTCTGCCTTTCCCTGGAGGGACAGCAGCACTGGGAGATACACAAAGTATCAAGTCCCTCTGAGAGAATCCTATTTCCTGGCCTCATCAAGGTACTCCAGCATAGTTTTTTCTGAGCTCTTTTCAAGATTGGCAGATGTTTCAGAGGTGCAGCTGAAGAAAGATCTCAAAGACATGCAAAAGATAAATGACTAGCCTAGACCCCACAGATAGGAGATACCAGTCATGTCTGCACTTGGGCTTGAAAACATGTTGATGTTTAATTATTGTATTCAAGCTTGTGCCCATTGCTGTCTGGTCCCACTCATGCTCTGGCCATGACCTGATTCTAACTGAACAAACTCTAATTGTGCACTGTAGTAGGAAGTGAAGGCCTGGCCCCCATCATTTTACACTTCCCCTAGCACCCTGCTGCTGTGTAAAATTACTTACTTGAAGATGTTGACAGTCATGGACAGCTGGGTGTCAGCTATAAATGGTTCTGTACAACCAGGGAATCAAGGAATTAGGTCTTCCAGGAATGGCTGCAACAGCCTCTAAGCATTTCAAGTTCAACCCAACCATTCCACCCCAGCTCTGCTGCACTCCCACATTTCTTCTGGAGTGGTTATTTGCAAGCCTACATAGAAGAAGAATAATCCTCTGCTCTTTTCATTTGACTTTTTTTTAGCCAGATACATTTCTGTGCCTGTTCCACACACAATCCCACAGTAAGACAAAGCTGCAGACCTCAGGAAGCAATGAGCTCTCATGAACTCCTGGATAGGAAAAAAGTAGGCAGGTCCTGCTAGCACCAGTCCAGCCACTGGAGAACATATATCAGCTGGTGGCTGACCCATTTCCCACTACATTCATGGCAAAGGCATTTCCTTTATCTTTTGAACTTTCAGAGAGGGGAAGAGGAGTTAAACTCACAGCAATTCTCCTTTCATGGGTTGGTTTTGAAGACAGTGAATGAAGATGATTAATTATCACCCACTTTTTTACTCCATCGGGTTAATAAGGGACATGCCTGGCATGCTGCAGCCTCCCTGCTCAGCCCTCTGTACACACAGCATGAGTGGTGTGATTCAGTCTCACACGCCACCTTCTGAAGGGAAGAAACAGAGCCATGAGTCAGTGGGACATGGATCCAAGTGTCCTTCATGCAGTAGTATCAGCCTTATCCAGCAGCAGTGAAATATTTATTAAACACAAACACAGAAGTGATTGTGCCTTCCTAATTTGGCAATGATATCTGAAGTCAGAAGGCACCACACAGATCAGCTTAATAAAAATGTTTCATTTCAGAAGCTAATGATCCTCATCTGGCTACCAGGAACTCGATGAAGGAAACAGAAAAAAATTAACCATGGCATTATAATGAACTGTGGGACATAATAAACTATGTGAGTTTCCTTTTGTGATGCCCTCTTCCCCTTTGTGTATGTACCTGCCAGGAACTACATTTCAGATAAAACAGATGATAACTATGCCAAGGAAACCTGGGACCCTTAGCTGGGCTAATGGCCCAGCAAGTGTTAAAGCCCCATTAGTAATGACAATGGAAAAGAATGACTGTAATAAATAATGAACATTGGCCTTAAGATAAGAAGTATTTTATTTCCCAGTACTAAAGAGTATTTATAAGCTACAGTCACAAATGACTGGCTTGTGCTAAATGTAGCTTGGAGTAGGCAGACAAAATTTTCTTGGAAGTCTCTGGGCAAAATCAGTAGTGATGTCAGCAATACTTTCAGCAGTACCACTTGTCCCCCATCTGCAGGTGCAATCTGCAATTTAGTGCTTAGAGTATTTTGAAGGAAATGGCTACAAGGGTAATCAATAAACTTTGGATCCGTGTCCCTGCTCTCAGATCACCAGGGTACAGTGTAGGAAACCAGGAGGGGAACCACAAAAGGGCCTGGGGAGGAACCCTTTCCCAAAATCTGAATGGCCACAGATTCCTTGTGTGGGGATGAGTCAGGCACCTGGGTAATCAGAAGATTGATGCTCTTTTCCCTTGGACAGTCTAAATGGAAAAGTGACTTCCATCTGCATGCAGAGGTTCCCCTGCCTACCCTCCTCAGGGAACCTGCTACCTCCACAGGCTTGTGGAAGAAGCTACCTTACTGAGGACTGCTGTGTTGGGCAGGAGTCACTGGTGTTTACTCCTCCAGGTGCTCAAGGGTTTTAACAGGCCAACTATGTAGACACATTGAAATTCCTGGTCCTTTAGTGGCATTTAAGAACTTGTAAATTCAGAATAAAACTGAGAAAGTGTTTCCTTAAACCTTACAGTCACTGACATCCCATCCTGGCAAGGGGAGCAGTTGGGCAGCACTGCCAGCCCTTGGATAGTACCTAGATTGTTTCTTTCCACTTGACAGAGTCCAAAATGACTTGGTGGATTTCATTTTCCCTGCTCCCAGTGTTTACTTTTCACCCATGCACAAAGGAGGAACTAATGTTACTAATACACCAGAATTTCAGGAACATTAAAAAAAAGGGGGGAAAGAGTGGAGGACGGGAGGGCAATGGTGGGAAGGGGGAGCTGGGGAGTTCTGCCAGCTAGTTGTTCCAGTGGTTTTCAGTTTGTGAATTTTATTTGCCACAGATCCCTACATGATTTCAAGGAAGGTGCAAAAGCCCAGAAGATAGGTGTAAGTTAATTGCAAATGACAGTTCTTGTTTGGCTTTAACATACCCCTTGAAGTACACCACACCCCCCCAGGGGTCTCTGACCATGGACTAAAAATTACTGTTCTTTCACCATAGCTATAAGAAGAGAGACAATGTCACTTGAGAGGCCACTTTCTCAGCTGCTGAAGCCATGGAGAGATGTTTCAGGTGCTCAGGGGGGTGCAGCAGTGGTCTGTTTTCTATTGCTTAGAGCAGTGAGACTGTCTGGTACCGTTGTGGTATGCTGCCGGAGAGAGAGAGATGCTCGACTAGTACAAATCAATGCATATTGTCAAAACAGTTTGGACTTCAGAGTCCATTTATTTAGCTGTTAAAGGCACTGCAGATGCTTTTGGTAAGCAGAAGGTTTTCACACAAAACTGGGGACTTTCAGCAGACAACAGCTGCAGTTCCTCTGAGGACTATGCCTATGAAAAAGCCATCTTTGGTAAACAGGAAAAAGGAGATGATCCGTTTTGATCAGAGACTGCAACAATATCATTTCTAGAAAAGACTAGAAGAGAGGCTACTCAGTCTCAGATAACATCTGTTCTATTGGCACAACCTGTTGTAAACCTGGAACACTGAACAAAATGAGAACAGAGACCTATTAAAATATCAAGCTGCAAAACCCACAAGCAATGGTGTGATTACCTGGAGAAGAAGTGCAAAGCTTTTTTTTCTTTGAACCTCTGTTCTCCTCACAGTTTTGTGTTCTCTCTACCAAAAAATACACAGCATCACACTTAGCAGGGGAGAAAGAAAATTGAATGAGTTATTAACAAAGCTGACCAAAACATGGAGATATTTAAAACCTGCCTGGATGCAATGCTGTGCAACCCACTTTAGTTGAACCTGCTTTAGCAGGGTGGTTGGACTACGTTATACCCAGAGGTCCCTTCCAAGCCCAACTATTCTGTAATTCAGTGATAAACAGAAGCAAGAACTTCTTAAAGCTCAATATACATTTTTTAAATGCCAACAAAGAATGTGAAGGAAAGCAACCATATTTCTTATGGGCTACTGTTACAGGGAGATGAAGTAGCTGAGATGGGATATGAAAGAGTCTGAAGATGACAGTACCTAAAGGAAATAGTGTCATGACATTTCTTCAGGCTCCCAAAGTCATTCAAAAGGTTAAACTGAATTTCTTTCATCAGACATTATACTAACTGGAATCTCTATCAGTAAAATCCCATTGCTGTATGACTGACCTTTCTTCTGATAAGGATTTAAAATATGTACTTTTAATCAGTCAGAAGGCATTATGTTCATAAAAGAAAAATCAGCTTTTGAGACAAATTATTTACAGGAGCAATATGGTTTATGGCAGTCCAGAGGCACCAGAAACAGTACTTCTTATGACTTGAACGTGGTAAAATACACAAAACCAGCTTTTGTTTTCCAGAAAAATTCTGTTTTCTAAAGTAAAATAAAAGCAATTAAAATATAATCCATTTATCATTGCTTTATCATTAATATCTTTGGTTCTTTCCCTAAGCTGGGATGTACATCAATGATCTAATTCTTCAAAAGAACTAATTTTCCAAGACAGAAGAGTTGTGAGTCTATAAAAGCATCCCTCAAGATATGCAAACCTGTCAAGCTCTAGTTTATGTTGTATTTCTCTAAGTCAAAAATGTCTGCAGTGAATATTATCAAATTCAGTCTCTGTGAGGGATCCTCTGAGACAGGTTTCAGCTCAGAAGAAATTGTTTTTCCTGTGAGGAGAGTGAGGAAATCAGTGAAATCAGAGCACAATAATGACTCGGTCTCCTAAAGTTTAGGTATAACATTTCCAGTAGGCACCACCGTAATGTACTTTATTGAGGGATTCAGTGGACACGTTGGTAACCATGAGAACGAAGCTCAGGGGTTTTGTGTGGATACTTGAGGTGTAGAAACCCTAACATGAAATATACATTAGCCATGAAATCAGGTCAGCACGCAGCATATCTCTGAAGGCTTTTCATGAAAATTCATGGCTGTTTTGGAGCAAGTCTGGATTTCAGGAGGGCAGAGCTGCCCTGCGTGAGCAATCTTAGCTGAAAATTCAGTGACAGAGGGCAGAGCACTGGGATCCGCATTTTCTCTGAGACTGCCCTGGACTCAGGGAGGTTGGGGGTGGACAGCGGTCCTTCCCACTGGGACTGTGGATGTTGGGGTGAAGTCCTGGGCAGATGGAAATTGCTTCTCCAGCCTCCAGCCACTTCTCACCTGCCCCTGTCCCATTGGGCCATGGGATGGGTGTTGGATGGGAGATGGCAGCAGAGAAATGTTGCTGCAATGAACTTGCTCGCAAGGGGCAGCCTTGGGGCTGACTGGATCCCCTAGAATGCCAAAAAGTATTTTATAACTGTATGAGATGCATCTTTGAAAATTAAACTGCAATAGAGACCACATACCCTTTTGTTCTCAATTCCTTGACTGCAGGATTTCTCCTGCATGCTAATTTTGCTCAAAGTAGAGTAAAGCATGGGTCAGATGCAGTTTCAAGTGAGCGGGTGCATATTTCTGTGAGTGCTTTGTACACATTACTCTGTCAAGAAAATGTTCCAATTCAAGATTGAAATTCTTAATATCTGGTAATGCCGAAGTTGTGGTTAATGCATCAGTACCCATTGAAGATGATGAACTCTTAAGGGGGTGAGGAAAGCCAAGTTATTGCTGCTGATAATGTGTTCGCATTTCTCAGACCCCTTCCATCTATCTACTAAAATGCACCCTCCCCCAGGGTAATACAATCAGCCTTGAAGTCTAAGAAGTGGGCGAGGGGCCACCATGAGAATAAGCACAGATTCAAAATTCAGACCAGTTTGGGTATAATTTGTCTCATTTGACATCATGCATCTGTAAGTCAGTCTCTCCCTATTGGCAATGAAGAGAGGCACTCCACCTATCCCCTCCTAAAGAGATGAGTGAACCAGATCTCCAAGAGATGTCCCTCTCTGTTTGGCTGGTGAGGAGGCTTAGACGTGTACCTTGGATGAAATGCCTCGTGTTTCAGCTACATAAGAGGAATCCAGGAGTTGGTGACCTTGGAAAGCCGTCAATGCTGTGATTTTTACATGTCTCCTGCGAAACACTCCAGTGAAGAGTATGCGTCATAGACGTCTTGGAGGAAATAAACAGTCTCAGCTGGCCTCAGCCCTGTGTCACAAAGTAGCCAGAGTGGCCAAAAGCTGCAAAGATGTTACGCAAGAAGTCTTCTCCCTCCAAAAACACAATGTTAAATGAGGGACCAGAGAGATGCGTGCAGCCACTAAGTATTCTCTCTGCTTCATTTAATCAAGATAGCAAGATTCATTTCATCATGGGATGAAATGAAATCAATTTTCTGATGAAAAACCATTGGAATTAAATTTCTATTAAATATTTCACCACTGTCTAATTTCCACTGAGATTTTAATTTAGTGTTGCAAAAATTTATGAGCAAGTACACTATTCCTTTAGATGACAGCTAAGGTATTTTGATTTGGAAATGATGTTAAAGTGTTGTACACAGAACAGTTCTCCCATGTTCCTTTGTGTAAATGAAGCCACCAGCCAGAAAAACCTCTTTTGATAGGTGCCATGAGACACCCCTACAGAGACATGGTGGTCCATCTCAGCAGACACAATCACCCCACAGAGCCAAAGAGGGAGTGCAACACATCAAAACTACTTTTTTTCACTAACCATTACCTCAGATCAGAAGTATTTGAAACTTTTTTCTCAAAAACACAAGCATTTTCTACTGAACAGTTTTGCCCACCTCCTCTTCACTTTCTTTGAAAAATGTCATAGGAAAACACCCTTTTGCTATCAAAGTCTAGTTTGTACTCAGGGCAAGTCTCAGTTTCATGACAGATGTTCAGATGGGAACCTGGTTCAGGTTTTTACTGGGCCCACTCTCCAGAGCACTTTGTGCCCCCAGTTTCAATTACCATCAGGAGGAACTGGGAATGTGTGGCACCAACAGGACTCAGGTCCCTCTCGGCCAACAAAGATCTAGTTAATTGCACTGTTAACTAGGGATGGAGTGCTAGGGGAGATGAGGAGAGCTACAAGTTCCATCACACTGTGGGCACTCTAGGAAAGCTACATTACAGGCAAATTCACAAGCTAAATAAAAGTGGGCATGAAGCTTTGAAAAGTGAAAGGAAGGAAAAAACCCAGAGTATTTATATAGTATGAATATTACCTGAAGCTAAAGCTTGGGAAAATCCCCATGTTTCCTTTTTAACATCTTTTACAAGAGCAGTCTTTTTACAGCCTGCATGCACATCCACTGTTTCTTTTGGCAGGATGACGAGCTCTGAGAGGAATATAGGGTAGGTCAGGGCAGATGGGATGGACCTTTCCTGGTCAATAGGTGGCCTTGCGGGTCACACCACTCTCCAGTACTGCAGGTTTCCTTTACCAGGGGATGACCCAGGTCACTTAATCAAAAACAATGAAAAAAGCAATCCAGTTCAGGAAGCCTTCAAACAGCTACGACTCACACAGTTTTCTGGATCCCAAACACTCCCAAAGCCCAAACAGAGACCCTGATACTTTGGAACATATCAAGATACCTATCTCAAGCTGGTGATTTTCAAAGGCTCATGGTAGTTAACCATGCTACTGACAACGAAATGGATTTAAGGTGATAGCTGCCATTTGCAATGAGTTGCCTAGCATATGAAAACTTCAGTCCCAATCTTCTGAGCTGAACTTCCTCAGCAGTGAACGTAAGTAACCGTACATCCATCCCATATTCAAAGAGTGCGCAAGGGGATTGAAGAGCCATTACCTCCAGGGGAAGGCACAGATAAAATCTTAGATGATGGGGCAACCAAACCATGCCACAGTTGCCAGCTCTCGGGGCTGTCTCTGGACTATATGTGTCTCAGGGTTGCTCAGGGTTGTGTCTGGACACAGGAGAAGATGGATCCAGACAGCAGCAGGAACTGAAACAGCATGAGGAACGGTACAAACCCTGAGATGTGCAGGGAGGCAAGTGAGGCATGTCATGCTGAGACCTTGGCCAAGCAATAGGAGCAGAGGGCTTGGAGGGAAGCCACAGAGATTCAGAGAGGTGGTGAACAGTTATGTGGGCTCTTATTTGGGAATTTATTGTATCTGTTTGGAGAATAGAGAGATTGGGGTGAAAAGATGAGCTTTGCCAGGACTGCTGTGGTGGAGGTAGAGTGGTGAGCCCTGTCAGGGCTGTGAGGTGAGGCTGGTTAGGATCAAGATGCTTGGCCATGCACAGCAGGCTTGCAAACAGCAGGATGAGTGCATGCATGAGTCTGCATGTATGTCCCATGTGCACAGACATAGTGCTGTTGTCACTCAGCCCACGGCATGACTAGCAGAGCCTTTAAAAAGAAACCACACACGCACAAATATTTTATGTGCATGCCTTATGTATAAGGCATGGGCCAAACGACTTGCCCACACAGTTCTGAAATGTACCCTTTTACTCCTTTTGGTGCCAAGGAAATGTTTTTGACTACAAATGGTGACAGGGAGGATTGCACAATCCAGTCCATACGTATGAAAACCAGCAGGCCGAGTATAAATGTCTATTTGAAGGAATACAGATGAATCAGTAATGATATTAGAGTGATTAGCCAACTGCCTTAATTGATATGTACAAAACCATATGTGCTTACAAATGCTAACTCACACTTATCACCATCTGCACAGAAAAGCCACAGTAAATTTCCTTTTCCTAAATGCAAGTTTGTCATTTTAAAAGAGATAGGCTGGGGAGGGTACTGAAAGGCTCTGCCATGAAAGGTCCTTCAGCACTGGCATGGGGGTCTCTAAGACCAGATTTTTTTAGTGACCATAATAGAGTTCAGCTGTTGGCAAGGTCAGTGCAAAGACATGAGAAAAATTTAACAACAAGCTTTTCAAGAGGAAAAATAAAAGCAAGTTCTTATGAGAAATTACAAGGAAGGCTAGTTGTACATTGGTTCCCCTCCCTCTTCGGTTTTCTCCTGGCTCTGTCCTAGAGCTGTATATGAACCCACAGCAGAAGGCTAAAGAAGAGCAACCCAAAAGTACCTAAACAACATAAGAGCAGGTCACTGGTCACCAAAACTTCTGCTGGAAAAGCAGTGATGGCAGAAAACAGTCAAGTGTATTTTTTCTGAAGTTACTGTGAGAATCTCTGGCTGTAGATACAAGTCCTTACCACCTCAGCCAGGTAGAATGTGGGGTCTAGCTCCAGCTGTATTGCTGCAGAACAGTTTATGACCACGGTCCCTTATTCAACTCCAAGCAAAATTAGCTGGCTCTGTTTAAAATCAGGTATGATGGTAGCTAATTGAATTGCAAGAAATACCACAGAATAGCAGTCCCATTGCCAGAGCAATGATTTGGCTTGACTGGAGTGCTCTGCGGGCTCTAATTTGAGACCATCACACCAGAAGAAGAGCTGCAAACAAGTTTAAGAAAATACCTCATCAACCATCAGCAGTATTTACTTACATGAGTCCAAGGCTAAGGAGAAGCAAAGATGCACCTCCCTTAATTTCAATAACAGCAGTGCAGGTGTAACCAAGTGAGTTTCATTCCTTTCCAATTGCTGGAGAGCAAGGCTTTTCTGAACTCTAAATCCTGTGCTCTGTTTCAGTTTTTACTTTAGGCTGAGGTGGGTCACAGTGGAGCCTTCATCACTTACATTAATCAGATCTCATCTAACTACAAAGGGACCCCAAAGGGACTGGCTTCAGTGCATTCAGTGTGTCCCACATGTCATACTTTCACTACTAGGAATTATTATGCTCTCTGAAGCAGTTTAAGAAACACTAGCAAAATAAAATCTTTTTACTGTCTAATCTTCACTGGCCATAGGAGAAACTGCACATAAGTTTACAACTGTAAAGAGTTTTATGTATTAGCAAAGTCCATGTCCTATTTAAAAACAGGTGGGAGCTTAAAGTTGAGGTGCTATGTTCATTCATTCCAAATGCATGTGCTTTCTCATCCCTTGACAGTACAAATATTGTCCAGATCACCCATTATCAGTCATATTTCTGCTACTGTAGCCAGAGCACAAAACTGCAGTGTTGATGCCAGCTTCATGACTGACCCTAGGGAGACAACTGGCATTCAACCTGGCATAAAGCTCCCAAAATAATTTGGTCCCTCTGATGCAGAAGAGTGAATTTTGCATCAGATGCTGATTTTGTTAAGTATCAGATTCCCTGTAAGCTTAAAGAACAAATCTATGAAGATACTTGGGAGTTTAAATTCTGCTTAAAATCAGGAGAGAAAGGAAAAAAGTGCCTATACACCCCCATGGCCTGAAGGTTAAGTCACTTGCTTAAGCAATACAGCCAAAAGTTTTATCCTGGCTGTCTCCACAGAAAGATACATCAGAATCTCCTGTGCTGCAGCCTGCCATTTTTGACTTAGGCTTTATGGCAGAAGACTATTAAGAGAGAAAAACTGATAAGGATTCTCCTGACACTTCTGAAACATGGAGGATACGCATGTGTGACAGGGACAGGTGAGTTACTCTCATTTTAAAAATCTTGACAGCACTGTGCACTAATAGTGTCATAAATATTGTATCTGTGCTGCAAAGGAAGCAAAGAAGTTGTTATAATTCAGTTGTTACCATTGTGTGGGCACTGTGTTCTGGCTCGGTGACCTACAGGCTCAGAATAATAACGACAGAGATTCATCAGACCTCACCAGAGACAACATGGAGAGGGAGTATGTGATGGGTAAAGGCTTTGATCACATTAGACAACAGCAGCTGAAGGAAGGGTTGGATGCGAAGGTGTATATGAAAAGTATGATTTTTAGACAGGTCCCAGTAGTTCTGGAATGACAGGGAATCCCTGGGTGCCTGCAATAAGTGTCAGTCACTGCCAATTTAACAGACGCCTGAAACAACTCACTCCCGAGGAGCTGGCAAACACGGCAGGGAAGCAAATAAGAAAGAAACTGATACAGCAGCCTCCAAAATGCCCCCAAATGCTTCATGCTATTGCACCTCAGGAGCAACAATGACCGGTAAAGCACAGCTAGTATGGGGGCAAACTCTAAGCCATGGTCCACCTTGGATGCAACTTGCATAACATGCAAGTTATGTGGAGCTAATAGAAATATCAGGTCATGTTTGCTCGGCATTGGCATCTTGTGCGTGTGGCCAAAGCTATATAGCTTCGGTATTTCCCAAGACAGGCACTGCAGATCAAATTAGTCCTTTGGGAAGCAGCTGCTCTAGAATGCCTGAGAAACCATCTCAGGTGTGAGACTCTCTGGGTGTTTTCTTCAGCTGGGGTATCCCACTTTCCCCATCTTCCTGTGCCAGCTGCCTCCAGTTATGGAAAACGCTACTCAGGACTTCAAAAGTCCCAGAATAATGTAGCAGGAGCAAGTCATATGCAATTGCTACTTTGAGAAAGCACACTCAAAGAAGTAAAAGAGAAGTGAACTTGGCCTCTGTCCAATGAAATCCACATATCAGGTAGTTTGCCATGAAAATATAGCAAATTAAGTCAATTAAAAAAAAAAAAAAGGAGCTAATACAAAGTAGTTCAGGAAGTACTGGTTTTATTCAAAGTGTTTAGAGGTACAGGCATACATTAGCATACATTAACACCTTGCTCAATAGAAGCTTAGGGTTAATGCTAGAGCATGAGAAAAACGTCATGTATATCTCTAAAGTGCACTAGCAATCCCCCAAAACAGTAGCTCTAAAACCAAAGGGACTTACTGTGTTTTTATCCAACCATAAAATTCAGTGTAGAGTCAACACAAGTACAAGTCAGAGTAGCACATGCTAGATGTATGGATGGATTTGAAAATTAGTAATAAATAAAGAGTCAGAATCCAATGACAATTTCTAAAGGCATTTGTGATTTCAAAACTCAGTTTTATAGCAAATATAGCAAAAGAGATCAACAATAGAAGTGTATGTCAATAGTTGTGCTCTTGCAAAAGAGGACAAGAAGGAACTTGAGAGGCTATCCAAATCACCCTCATCCCAAGGAAGAGGCAATAACACTTTTACTGGCTCCGCAAGGGTTGATTAGCCTATATTTTAAAAAAAAGTAGCTGCAGTGTAACCTGTGCACTTCTTATCCTGCAGACATGGCAAGGAAGTTGTTCTCTTTCGAGACACTTTTAACAAGTTTGAAGGCTCCATCCTTCATTCTGCACACTCTGCTGACCCAGTTAGTTTAGTCCTCCTGTGGAACCCATGTGTTTGAGATGTGTCAGCAGTGGTGTTCTCCTTCGAATTCCCTCCAGCTGGTTCCACTTGCTTTGAAGTGCAGCATCTGAAATTGATCTTAAAGCTGCAGCTTTCAGTGCTGACCAGAGCAGGAGGAATATTTAATTTGTGTTGCAGGCTAAACAGCTGTCTATATTCCCCACTGTAACACCTCGTTCTTTTTTCACCATATATACAGAGTTGACTCCTGTTGAACCTGCAATTCAATGAAAACTACAGTCTTTTCTGCAGATTTGCTGAAAACCAAGTCTTTGACATTAGATATTCCTGTATAGGGGTATTTCTACCCAAGCGTGCTACCTTGAATTTTTCCTTCTTGAAACTGACCCTGTTTATTTTCAGACTGTGACTTCCATTTGGGAGGACTGTTATGAATTTCCATTCCTTTTCTTCAGCAAGTTAGCAGTCCTTCACAGGTTCATATACATCAACCAAACCATCAGTGGGAACACACAACAGAGGTATGGTATCGTCATACTATCTCTTTAGAAAATAGTTGTTAGTACCTTAATCTACAAGAAAATCCAAAGCCATGACCAGGTGGTACAAAGAGTAACATACTAAATAATGACACATCAGTGACACAAAGAGATGTGACTAACTTTTTAAACTAGATTAATCTGAGAAGTATGAATTTTAATATGTCAAAATGCAAATCACAAGCATCTTTGCAAATGAAGAATGAAGGTCATACCTGTGGGATGAGGGAGTGTGTTTTTGAAACTGTGACTCTCAAAATTAACCCACTGAAAAGGGGTCTTGAAAAAGAAATAGCAGCAGGGCATAACAACAACCCTTGCATAAGTAAGCAGTGAATCACGAAACAGAAAAAACATCCAAGGAGAGCATCTTTTAAAAAGTCAGAATGTCTCCTATATAAATATTTCCCAAGATAAAATTAATTTGACAATTCATTTTTGTAAGAGGCCAGCAATGCACTTCTTTCAGATACTTTCCGACCTGCAAGGTGTCATATGACACCATACACCCAACAGTGCCCACAATCTGCAGTGTCAGTGTGATTGCTCACTCAAGAAAAGGAGTGGTGATGTTTGCACCACTGTCAAATGCACTACTTTCATGAGGGCAGAATTCAGGTTTGTGTATTCGAGGCGCCAGACAGATGTGCTGGACAAGGAACCAAATGCCATCGTCCCCAGAGGAGTCTGCAATGATGCATTTCAAACTTTCAAAGTCTTAGCCTATAGCATAGAAACTGCACAAACCAGTGGTTTCTGAAAGTTTTAAGCAAGGAATTCTCATGTAGTCCAACTTGCCAGCATGTCTGATCACAAACAATGCTTATGAATTAAGGACTAGTATGACTTGACAGTTGAAGGGACGAGGCTGAGAGTTCTGTTCTGAAATCATTAATGCTACACAGTTGAGTAGAGACCACTGCGGTGGAGTCACTTGCCAAGAGTCAGCTAAAATCTAGAGAATTTAATAAAGTTCTTCACTGCCTGAACCACTAACAGAACATAACTTCTAAGTGTTGATCAAAGAGCAGAATTTTTTTTTTAATTCCTTACTAACAACTTTCCACAAGCAGGAATAAGGTTTGCAAAGAAGAAGTGCAATGTCAGACCCTCTATGTCAGCATTCTTGACCAAAAATTGGAAATGCAGCAGGAGTCTGGTTTCTACCATAGCCTCATACGATAGCGAATGTCAGATCCTCAGATCTGGAAATGCAAAACAGTCCTCCCAAACTGGATATGAAGTGCCACACATCTCATCCAGTCCATTGGCTCCAAGGATGGCTATATCAGATGCTTCAGAGACTGGTGAGATCCTTCCTATACCAATGGCCACAATTACGCAGGGATATGCAAAGTTGTACTTGAAAAAACTCTGCCTGTTTTGAAGATGGCATCACAGAGAAGGTCATCTATCTAAAGCCCACAAGCTGTTTCATCCAAGCAGATTTTAGAATCCAGTGCCCTGGAGCTCCTCGGAGGATTTCAAAAAGCTGGGAGAAGATTTCTTTTTGCTCCTCTATAATACTGAGGAAGAACTACTGAACCAGTTCTCCCTAGGTGAGGTGCAGCTCTGAAATCTCCTTTATTTCCCTATTTTTAATGTCTAACTGCCTGAAGTGGTCCCATACAGTACAGTACAGATCTAACTACTTTCTAATGTATTTAAATGTATGCAATAAAAGTGTGGCTACAGTGCAATTAAAGTGCAATTTCTGTTCATTTTAAATGTCAGTGTAATTAAAGTTCACAGATAATAATATTCACAAATCCATAGATTTTTCCAGGCTCCTCATTTAGTATTTCTGGAGATTTACATATGTGAAAACTTCATCTTCCATTATCACTAGGGCTTGGTTAGTTGCAGTGCTGCTCTACTCACTATCTTTGACCTAAGGCTTGCCTGCACTGAATTATCTGTTGATGTGTGGTCTATCATGTTAGACTTGCACTTATCACTTTTATCAAAAATTTTAGAGTTCTTTATTCTGCAAACAACTTTACTGAGATACAGAGATATTGCATCCTCAAGCACACTAGAGGAGGACTAATATCCTTGCGAAACAGCTTCTGCATCCACAGCAGTCTTCTGCTTCCACACAGGGCTATGCCAGTGGCTGGCATCATACAGTCTGATCATTAGTGTGCTGTGTTGTTCTGGTTTTTGTGGTTTTTGGCTGTCTTGTACACTCCCTGTGCCACAAGTAGAGCAGAGCCAGACCCTCGCCATGGCTCCTGTCTGAAAAGCCATGGAAATTCTTCTCTTGTTGCTTGCTTCCCTGATGAAAACCGAGAGACTCTTCCTTTCTAGAGACAACAACATTTTTTACGTGTAGAAATTTTAAGGATTCCCCTGAATGTTAGCCAGGGTACAAGTGGGCCTCTTGGAAAGGGAAAACCAAAGTTCACATTTTCAGAACCAAGCCTCTGAAGCAGTAAAATGTTTTGATGGGGTTGTAAGGAGATTAGCATAGCTTTCTCATGACCAGCCTACAACCTATAAGTGAACCTCCCTGCCTCTGGTACTGCTGTAGTTTTGGACATACTCTTCATAAAGAAAATAAAAAGCAAGGGTTCTTATAGACTGTGCATACTACTGCACAGCAACCCCTCCCTCCCCCCCAACAAAAAAAAAGAGGAAACCATATTAACTCAGCCAGCAGCATACATACATTTGGCAAGTGTTGAACAACTCCCTTCCCTAGCATTGAGAAAGTCTTGAAGAAGATAATCACAGCAGGCTTTCTGTGCAAACACACACTTCCCTACACCACCTTAAATTATTTTTTGTGGCTTTGCCCAGCTCTGGGTTTGCCCAATACTTTTACATCTCACACATTTAAACTTTACAAATTTAGTTCTGCATACCAGGAGCTAACTGACATTGTCCTCAGAGTTCTGCTCATCCAACAATTAAGGACGATTAATTAAATCTACCACAATCTCCCACAAAGTATGAAGTGAATGTCATGGTATTGCAGTTATACCCTAGTTTACGAGAAGTTATGATGACTCATGTTTAACATAAAACCACTCCAGCATCTAGCTGACATGTGGTTTCTGACTAGGACCACTGTGCTTTTAGGTGAGGAACTATATCCTAGATACATTTTTTCCTCCATATGCCTTCTCTGTCCTTTGGCAAAGGACTCCTTGCTTTTAGATTGCAAAACATGCAGGAAGCTGCTATGTTAGGCTGACAACCCTCACGAGCCTCCATACACCTTTCCTTCTTCTGGTCATTCAGCTACTCAGAGTGTGGTGAAAGAAATCCATATTGACTCTCAATTTAACTCTCTAGAAGAGTAAACAGGCTCCTCAAAATGAGCAGAGCAATGGAAAACACTGAAGTCCACGCATCGCCCATTTCAGAAAGTAGCTGATACCCTACTGCCAGTGGTTTTTCATTGGCAGTGATTTTTCACTGCCAGTAATATTCACATCAGCTAATTCACCCGAACAATCCCCTTTCAGCACCACTGTGAAACACTTCTTTTGAGGAAGTCCAAATCCCTTGAGGGATTTGACTCTTGGAAAAGAGTTGTTTCCTGCTTCCTCTTCAGGAATGTGGCTGTGGCTCTGAAGTCACTGCATGAATATCAATGTATTTGCAGCAGGCTGATGAGGTTCAGCATCAGTTACTTCCTTACTGAAAGCATTTGGGAAATGGTTGTCACTGGATTGCAACAAAAACTCAGAGGGAAATGGAATAGAACAAAGAGAATGATGCAGATTATTTAACTGGGCCACAAACTCCCTAATCCTCTTGCTTCCTAGCACATAAAAGTCCCAGAAATCTGAAGGTTTTATTCCAAAATAGTAGCATGGTTGACATTAAAGCAGTTTCATCACCATGTCAGAATTAATTTCTTCTAAGTCTGTCTGTCTAAAATTGGGGTTCCTCACTGTCTCTGGCCCCTCTGTCAACAGTAGAGAGCTGGGTACTTCAGTACAGTTGTGACACAGGTGAGGGGATTGAGCCTGGTGTTTTGGATCTTCCTCTGTAGGTTACCTACCTCCCTCTAGTGACAATAGAATAGCCCATTTTTAGGTGGAAAAAGTGAGTTCTCTCAGGTAAATCCCACCCAGCTTGAATGCACTGCCACTGTTGCCCTGGCATCACTTCTCAGGCAGGAACATAACAGAGCCAAAAATCTTTGAGTGGGTCCTTTTTTTGTCCATGTGTGGACACTCCCATCATGACACCTGTGGCTTATTGCCATGTGAGGGTTATGCCAGGCAGGCAGGTAGCTCTTCTTCCCACTCTGGGCCAATGCCCTGCTCCAAGATCTGCTATCCCTCTGGAACTCCACTACCTGCTGCAGACTGACCATGTTGCAATAGCATCTCTCTGAGCCACAGCGTCTGTAAAACACAGCAGAGAACAGAAAACAACTTTAGGAAGCTGGGCCAACACCACAATGAAGGAAATGCTAGGCTCTATGGACTAAAGAGAAATCCTTCAGGGAGACAGCCCTCTGCATCATAATGAATATGCATCCTGCTACCATAACAGATACCGATGTAACAGCTTACACAGCCTTATAAAACAAAATATTTTTGTTAGTTTCCTTGCCTTATAGTATTGCTGAAGGGAAAGAGAACTTGTAGACAGCGAAAATCACATGAACACATTTTCACAGGAGACTGCTTGATCCTGGGAGGGTTTTTGTTTCTGATTTATAAAGTCTGAATTCATAAACAACTCCATGAACTAGAATTTCTACCTTGTTGAACTTGTCTTCAGTCTTTCTACCTATGTCTCTAATCTTGGCTTAGGGTGATGGTTGATTCAGATCTGTCCAAAAAAAGACAGTTCCATATTTGGTAATGCAAAGAAAGTCTTATCTGTTTCAAGCATAAAGTCTGATAGAAGAGAATACTCTCAATTATTGAGGGCAAAATCTATTTTGTCCTCATTTGGGCTGTTTTAAGCTTTGGGGAGTGAAACAGAGGGGGGCTGTTTGTTTGTGTGTTTGTTTGTTTTGCTCTGGGAATGCAGCTCCTAAAGCAATTAGTCATCTCAGAGAAATTAAACAGAAGCAGCAAATATAACTGTGAAAAAGGTATTAATCATGCCCACATTAACCAAAACACACTTTTTCTTCTAAAAAAAAAAAAAAAGAAGAAGAAGAAGGAGATGTTATTGGGGCTATGAAATGTATGAAATTATGAAATGCAAACAATTCAGAGATTTTTGATGCTCATGTGCCCTTCATGAGAAGGGAAAGACAATGCACATTCCCAGTCAGGAAAAGCTTCAGACTCCATGTAGAAGTAGTACAGGCAGAAAATTAAATATTTCCAGTGTAAATGGTTCTGCCATGGCACTGAAATGGTGTTGTTCTTCACTGCATTCATCATTAATTACAAGGAGCACACTTGCACAGCTGACAATAATAATATTCTGACCTTAACACATTAAGATTCTAAAGCAACTCAGCCAAAATGAGCTTATAGCTTAGGTTAACCTCCCCTATCAAGCTCCCAGCCCTCTTACAACACAAAAATCAGAAGGCTGGCAACACAGACCAAGGCAGGGATCCCCCAGCAACAATCAGACAGAGTGGATGAAGGCAAGTACCTCTCTTCCTTTCTTTGGGATGGGGCCACAGGGCCACAGTCTGGCTTTGCAGCAGGATAAGGAGAAGCATGAGCATGCAACACGCGCAACATGAAAAGGTTTGCTGCCTCAGAGCTCCAAGGGCATCCTGAAATGCATTTGTGCCTTGCACACAGTGTTTGGGGTGGATTAGTACCAGCCTGGGCTACCAGGGTCACTGAGGTTGCAAAATCTATCTCTGACATCAGATTTACCCAAGCACGAAGCTGGGGTCACTTTCCTGTACACCTTGCAAGTCTATTTCTTGGGTGATGAAGCAGAAAAACACATCTGGAGAGAGAGGGAGATGCCTTTGCTCTTTCCAGCTTGTCAGGGGCATGAAGAAAGCACAAGAGCCAGAGTTGACCCAGTGCCCTCTCCCCTCTCTATGTACATACAAGGTCAGTGAAAGCTAGGGCCTGGTGGAGTCTTCTGAGGTCCCCTCAGTCCCTGTGGAAAGGACAGACTTTGGGGCTGACTGAACAGCTTCCCTTTGCCTCTTGTGAAGCCAGCAGGAGAACATCCAGCAAACTCCACCGACTGAGGAGGCTAGGCACTGCTGTAAGCCTCCATGCACAGGTGGAAATCACAAGAAGTGTCACTTTTTTATTAGATTTTTCCATTTTCTGTGGTTAGTTTTTATTGAAAAAATACCAGTCAGGAACAAGAAAAAGTATTACAAAGAGGAACAAGATCCCATCGTATTAGAGACTGTACGAACCCAAAGAAGACATGGCCACTATGCTAAGAACAGGAATTATAAAGTATGAATGAAAACTTTGGATTCTTTGTCAGTGATCTTTTGGTCCATGGTGGCTTCTGAATCCTCATTAAATACTCTTTGTGTCATGCAGATCTCATATTGAAAACTACGCTACTAAATCACATACAGGCACAAGCTACTGCTACAGAAAACACCAGTTGTTTCCTCTCCACATCATCTGATGATGCAGGCATGCTTGGAGAAGTCTTGGACTCCCTTTTTTAAAGTTTGACATTATCCTTTTATAGGTTCAATATTACATAACTTTTCCTTGAAAATAAATGTCCAGCTTCTTGGTAATTTTTACTTCAGCGATTCAGCTCTGTGTTTTCCTTAAATTCATGTTAAAACCTTCGTAATTCTTGCTTTGGGTGGCAAGGAGAAAATGTCTCTGGTTGAGAAAGACAACAAGCTCAACCTTTTCCTGCTGCATTTGAAATTTCTGGGTGAAGAAAGAAAAACCCTTGTCTTGTGACAAGAGACTCCTCAGGAGATGGCAACTTGCCTCATATGATCCTGGCAATCCTTTGGCAATACTGGTTGTGTCTGAGATGCAACAGTATAGAAATATTGAACATCCTCAGCTGGGGGCAGACGATGCAGTGCAACTCGTTTTTAAAACTACCTTTTTCCTGTCCCTGATAATTAATGGAAATAAATGTTGTGAAGTGTGATTCAGAGAGTTTAAATGGTGTTGTGCCTTCAGAAAAGGGTTGTTGGGGTCAAAAGAGTTAAAAATTTATATGCTATATGGGATTGGGTACAAATGGACACCAAAGCCAAGCAAAGGTTGGGTCAGTGTCTGGAGATCCAAGAGAACATCAGCAGCAGGCAACAGAGCAAGAAGATGGTGGGGCTATTGATGTAAAATAGTTAATTTTTCCAGAAACTAAATATATGGCATGTCCTTTACTACCTGCTGGTGTTAATGATCAAATGTCAAGCTGAAAAGAAGAATAAGAAGCCAGAAACTGTGAGGTGGGTCTGGTGTGCTGCCGACTTCCTAGGAGGGAAACCTAGCCCAAGGACAAGCTTGGGAGCTCTGTCCTGAAAAAGAAACAAACCAACTTGAAAGTCTGCTGCATTCAAAGGGCAACCTAGCAGCTCCCATACATCATGTCTGTCCCTGCTAGCAGCCCATGTTTCACATACAGACAAATGCAACTGAAGGAAAAGGTTTTCTTGGCCCTCTGTGGTGACAATTTTATAAGCAAAACCCAAAGATTTTAATTCCTCACTTCAGCAAATGATACCACAACTATGCGATGGCCAACTACAGCAGTCCCTTTTGCAGCCCAGACTGATTTGTTGTCACTTCAGCGATTTGATGTCAATCTGTGCCTCTGCTGCCTTGAGGAGAGCTGACGTTTACATTAGCGAGTTCTTAGAGTCAGGTCTTCAGTAGACACTAGCAAACGTCAGGACTGGAGGGACAATTCTCATTCTTAATCAAGGCTATGTAATAGCTGGGAAGTGGTTATGAAACAGTCTCATCTGGGGTCTAAAGGCACTTGAATTGCAAATGGTGTTTGTTCTGGCCCTTCTGTGCATGAGCACATCTGCACCTGGGAGCAGAAAAAGGAACTACATGCTTTATCAAAGATAAGTGAATTCAGTACTCATTTTAAAACATTAAAACTTCAGATGGTTTCCCAGGGGTGGTCTTTATGTGACACTATTGCACTGTTACTGAATCTTCCTTTTTTATTCTTGCATGACTGTCACTGGGGAAAATCACATGGAAAGCAACAGCTATTTTATGAATATTATAGTCCTGACTCAAACTGTTTGCCAAGATTTTCCATTAAGTGCAGGGTATGTTGTAAAAACACCATGTCAAGGCCAATATACAGCAGGTAGATTTTCATTTAACGTCTTGGCTTTTATTGCCCTGTTTGCCCCAAACCAAATAACATTACCGCTTTTTATCAGAAGATTTAACTTGCATGCAAGCCTGCTTTGATTTTTATTGCTGGTCCTTTTAGGAATCTCTGTAAATTTTCAAGCTATTTGTAGGCATAAACACCAGCAGCAGGACCAGCAAGGTGTGCAGGCTGCTCGCATGCTGCCAGCCTGACAGAAGAAGCAAGAAATACAAAGTAGCTCAGATGTGATTGAACCCAGGACATTCACATGCACAGATGGAAAGGTATTAAGACTTTGAGACAGTTAAAGTGGTCTCTTTTTTTTTCTGGAGTTGTTTTTGTGTGTGTGTATGTGGTCTTTCCTCCTAGTTTTTTTTCTTTTTTTTTTAAGTGTAACCCTTGTTTTTTGGTGAAACCCTTTAAGGATGATCCCCTGACCTTGTGCACATCATGTCCTACAACAACAGAAGCTCTGCCACTATATGCCTTATTTTTAATGTATTAGGTCATTTCAGGTCAGACTGTAAGGAAAGGGTGTCTTGCCAGTGCTACCAGGACATTTTTCATAGTCATATTTGGATATAAGAACCCTGGAGAACTTTGCCAAACTGTTTTTCCAATTCTCATGTGGATGAAAAATAGCCACAAGGCAACTGTGACCATGAGGGAGGAGAAGGGAAGGAAGGCCTGACTCAAGACATCCTTGGGCCTGGCCTTCTGCTATCACAGCAATGGCACCCCTAAATCCCTTTCAGAAATGTCATGATTTCCTGACTGGTGCTCCACCTTACCTTATGCAGTGATTCCTAGGGAACCAATACTGTGTTTTTAAGTTATAGGAAAGTTATATCATCTTGAATGGGCAAATACCACTTTTGCAAATGTGAGACAGTGACAGTTGTAGACTTTTTCGAGCTACAGTGTTGTAGCCTCTTTTGGGCAGCCACAAGAGGGCAATAGGACTAAACCTAACTTCTCCTGGATGAGATGTCCCTTTCAGCAGAAAGGATGTACATGCAAAGCTCATCCCTGCAAGATGCTGGGTGCTCACTGAAGGACACGTGTAGGCAGAACTGCCTGGTGTCAGGGACATGCCTGGGCTAGGAGCATCAATTTGGTCCTGCAGCCCCCAGCCAAGTCAGCCTCACTCAGGAGCCGTGAGCAGGTCACAGGCAGAGACACTATGCTGATCTGCTCCCATGGTCCCATATGGGGCCCAGCAAGGAGGAGACACCACCACTTCTGGTGCAGGAAGCTTGGTGGGAACTGCTCACCCACATTGTTCTGTGGGAAGCAATCAGAGTTTGACCACTGCTTTCAGGAGACAACATCTTCCAGCTCTGCAACCTACAGCCAGGAGGCGTGTGGAATGATTAATGCTGTCAAACATATTAAAATAATCATGTCCTTTGCCCATATTAAAAGCTGAAGTAGTGTATTCTCACCATAACAAATCCCAGTGGGAACAGGATAAATGTTCCCGTTGTGAAAGTACATATTGTAGCCTGAGTTCAGCAATTAGCAGCATCAGAATAATGAAGAAACCTGCTATTTGCATAGAACATCACTGCATTTTACTTCCATGCTTTCCATTTAACAACCTTCAAACAACCTTTAAAGAGACAAGTAGAGGCAAGGACAAGAGGGAAAGCTGTATGTTTACTTGCTAAACACAATGTGCCTTCAAAATAACAAAAAAGTCATATGACTGTTGAATCCAGGTCAGCTCTGTGTGAACAGTCCTGCTAATAGGCCTCATTATGAAAGGGAAAATTAGTTCTTGCTCTTGGAATTGTTATAAATGAGGACTGTTAAAAGCTGAGTTTATTACTGTGAAGCTGGGCTGTATTTAAAAATTTTCCAGTCCTAATAATTTTATTAGGAACCACTTAAAAGATCAACTGAAAATGTGGTAATTTCTGCATAATAGAAGCAAGAATTATTCTTCAGCATGAAAAGTTACTGTGGTTTTATATTTAAAGTTTACGTAAAGGAGGCTAGAGATGCTGGTGACCTCCATGTGAGAACTGACTTACTAACAGAACTCAGTTATGCCAGTGCATCAAGTTTTGAAAAGTACTGCCCCTAAAAACCCTGTAGGTTGAAAATTAACGTCCAGTAGGTTAGAGAGGGCTACCAGACATTGGGGAATGGCAATTAAGCTCCAAGAAACTGGGTCAAATTCAAACCTAGTCACCAGTAAATAAAGGCAGTTAGCTCCAAATAGCCTTTCTGCCATGGTGTGATGATTTGGGTTTTTCACAGACACAAGCCCTCACCATCAGTTTCAGGAGAAGCTGGAAGCTAAGTGTGTGCCTCATCTGACTTGGATTGAGCTCATTGTGGAGCAGACACTGCTAATGGTCCCAGATGTTCCACTGACAGAGGAGAGCATCCAGCTCAGAAGTCAATGCCTACTGGGCACATTTAATTCAGGTTTTAAAGTCAAATCACAGGGCAAAAGGCATATAATTCCTGTAAGATTAACTGGGCTTGTTGCAGCAAGTGATTGCCCCAGCTCAAAGATATACCTCTTTGCAAAACCCTTTCTTCTGAGGTTGTCTGTGAAGAAGCACAGACCGGAGCTCACACTAGCACAGTATCTTGACTGCAGTGACCCGGGCAAGGAAATGGAGATGATTATCACATCATTGCTGCTAGTTTGGACAGAAAGCCCCTTCAGAGCCAGGAGGGATATAGCACCAGTTTGCCTACTCTTTATGATGTGGGAGTTGAGGACAAGTTTCACCTTGTAAAAATTGGGAGCCACAGAACGTGCCTTCCACCATCAAAAGCCTCGCTGGCATGGACACAACAGCACCAGGGTCCCTGCACAGGGTGGACACTGGTCCCACAGTCACCAGTCCAGCAGCTGGGGAGACGTTCAGCACCAGTGGCTCGGGTAACTCTGCAGCAGCTATATACCCTTTTGTAAGGGATCTGGCAGGGACAGCTGAGGAGGAATTTGTTCCTTCAGATGGATGAAGGGAGGTCAAGACAGGCCACCAACCTCATCAGCTGATCACATGGGGGAGAGCCCCTGCAGTGCAGCCCAGCAGACACTGAACTCCCCCTTCCATCTGCCTCCACAATTTCCTGGAGCCCAGAGTTATGCAAAAGGTTTTGCTCCATTTCCCTCCATGGCTATCATGTCAGCTTGTGGGTAAATTACCGTGACAATTAGGGAGAATAACGGGAAGACATAACATATGTTTCTTTTACTTCAGCGCTGTCTGCTGAAAACTAGAACTAAAAAGTACAAGGCAGCTCCTTTCCCGTCTCTGGAATTTCATAGAGGGTGACTCCAAAGCATTAAACAGGCAGAAATAATTCCACTTGCACAGACTAAATTAAAAACAATGAAAGAAAGTACATGATTTTCTTTGTAGCAAGCTTTGCTTGCAGCAATTCTGTATGTTTCAGATAAATAGAGTAGATGCTGCAAAACCTTTTGGAGGCTAATCAAAAGCTTTAACACAACAATAAAATCCTCTCACAGCTGGAGTCAGGGTGCAGCATTAATATTTACTAGCCAATGAGTATATTTACATGAAAGAGAAGATTCTAAGAGTATCTTCAATACACAATTAAGACACACACAGGGGCTGGCAGGAAAATAAAACTTTTCATTATGTCTACTCTAACATTTCTGGTAATGGGCTAATAATTGCAAATGTATATGCAAGGTTCTTGGAGTAGGGAAGGTTTCACTGCAAACTTTATTCTCACTTAAGCACATCTTGAAGTCAGGCCTCTAAATTGTAGGACACAAAGAAACAAAACCCAAAGGTTTAATTTGGGATCAACTACTTCACCACATAGCCTGTCAACTAAGATCTAGTGCAAGAACTACAGATATATTTCACAAATGTCCCTGGAACAATAGAACTCAGCTGGAGTTCAAGCCAAGAGAAAAATGGTTTAGAGAGCAAAATACATCCCTTTTAACTAGATAGCATGAGATTATATTCCTCTAGGTCCACCCTTATCTTTGGTGTCAGAGCCCAGGCTGGGATCTACAGTGTCGACAGCCAAAAGCTGTGTGTACAGCCCATAAGAAAAACAAGGCATGCAAGACCCACCTGGGTTTGCAACATCTGCACCATGGTAAGGGTTTTCCCAAGGAATGCTAGATACCAACACCATCACCTTAGGGAGTCAGGTACATTTGTATTGCAAAGTTATTATCTGGTGTACCATATGTTAATGGGCATGTTTGTACACACAGACCAGACTGATTTACCTGAAGGTCCAGGGTTGCACCAAACTAGGGATATTTTGCACAAGGAAAGTTCTCCATAAATGTGAAAATCTAGCTTACAGATCTTCAACCAATGCCAGATCAATCTTTACATATATTTCCATAACAAGGTGGTTTAATCATAACAGCACAATAGTGCACGTGGTTCAGGCACGGCATTTTACAGTGAAATGCTCTGGGCATTCGTTTCTATTTTTCCCTAGAATCACTTAACTGTAGTGCTGCTGAGAGCTGAGTAAGGCTTTGCTATGTTAGAACCTCAGTTTAATCATGTCATTCTGTTATTTTTCATTATTATCTATTTGTTATTCATTTGAATTTCTCCTAGAGGAATATCAATAGAATATGCTGCAAAACCCAGACCAAAACATCTGAGAGATGGGAAAAGGAAATATTGTCAGTGTTCAAAGGATGAATGATTGCCTGCATCACCTTGTCTTGAAATATTTGAACTACCAAAAAAATGAGCATCAATCTTAACAAAAATTATTGGTTTGGGCCTATCAATCATTAGTGGTTCCTTCTTCATCTTTCAAGGCTGCATTATCACAATGTTATCCAAAACATATTGCTAGTGAAGGTCTTGAGCTTTATCCTTTGTAAAGAGATTATTAAAAAGGAAAAGAAATTTGAACATTCAATTTATTTACCTTTTTGACTGTTTCTCTCAGCTTGGCTAATGGAAAGTCACTAGCATCAGTCTCATTTCATGTTACTGGAATGAGTTTCATTATCAGGTTGTCAGAGCTGCCATATTATGGTTGCCAATGCTGCAGGAGGATATTTATTGCTTGAAAAACAACGGTTCCCACTGGATTTAGAAAACAATATAATTGCAGTATTTTATAGGGCATAAGTTTCATAATGCCGGAGGTGATTGGCCTCTCTCCCCTACCCTCATCACCCTGTTTCCTCCTCCCCCCTCTGCTCCCCCCAGGCTAGGTCTGGGACCACTCCAAGACAGCAATGTTCTCTGCATGACAATCGTGCTGACACACTGAAAGGAGAACAGCATAATTGCCAGCTTAAGCCTAAAACCCCACAAGGGAATTGCTAAGCAAGGCTCGGGGTCACGTACAACCAGCTTTACCCCTCTGAAGCAGGGAAGGACACCAAATGTCATTAGACTATCCACATGTAGAGAACCCTGCTGCAGACCCCAGATCTGAGCACATCAGATGGCAGTGGCATACTGCTTTTAGTCTCCTCAAACCAGAGATTCTAATTCTCATTTAGGGGTAAGAAACAAATATAAGGCCTTGGAAGAGATTCACAAGGAAAAATAACTGAGCATTTCTGGAATGTGAAGAGTAAAGAAAGACAGAGTTTAGTTTTTATTTTGTCCTGTCTTCCTTTCCACCATTAGTAAACATTCATTGCAAGCCATGTTTTCTAGAAAAACAGAGACAAACAAAAAAAAGAGAAAGAAATGGAAAAGGATAGCACTATAGAGCTGATTTGAGATAAGGGAAGCAGTCATCTAATTTTAGGCAGAGAGACAGAGAAAAAAAGTTAAGAAAATTGATACACTTCTTCCATGAAAAGAGGAGAGATATAAAGAAGGAAAATAAAAAGAGTTCCTTGGAGTGAAAAGAAACCAAGAATGAAATTCTGGTCCGTGGGCCCAACACAGCACTCGGCAAAATATTTTCCATAGGATTCAGAAAGAAATGTCCTTAATTTTTCCACACAAAATTTCCCCATACAAAGAATTTCCAAACCACAAAAGATAAGAGAAATACATACAAGTGTTTTAGCTCAGGGCCCAGAGTAGGGAAGCCATAGTTTAAGGTCACCCAGAGAGTTCACAGGAAGATGTACTCCCCGCCACAATGTACCAGTATGGTTCTTCCCCCATGGCACCAGACAAGCATCTCCTTCCCATCCCTGCACACAGGTTCTCACTCATTGGAGGCACAAAATGCAGGTGCCAGAGTGGTNGCACACAGTGAGTGTTCTCACATTGGAGTGTACACTCCAATGAGGTTCTCACTCATTGGAGGTACAAAATGCAGGTGCCAGAGTGGTCCAGCACCAACATGTGCTGCAGATGGAAACCTCAGCAACTGCATCATGGTAATAGCAAGGCAGCCTGTCCCAAACAGGATATACAGAAAATACAAGTTGATACTCAAAAGCAGGGAGCATTTTTGAAAACAATCACTTATGAGGGTCATTAAGGAAAGTTGTTGGGAGAAAATGTTCAAGCCATCCCATTCACAGTTCATGGGATCTAATTGCAGACACATGAACATTTACAGAAAATGGGTTTTCAGACACAAAAATCATCATGGTTTTTTTTTTTTTTTTTAAAGAGAGGGATATCCTTGGCCCTACAGGGAAGCTGCACAGAGCACTCTTAAATGTACCCCATTGAAGCTACTTATGTACCTATTAATGAAGTAGGTGCTGATTGCCTAAACAGTTCCTATCCAGAAGTCTCTTCTAGAGAAAGTTCAAGGTGATGATTTTGCTCCTGCTTGTGGCCAATGTTCACAGCCAAAGAGGAGAAACAGCCCTGCTTAAGCTGATAATCAGCTTTTGTGTCTGACACAGTTTTAAAACCTAGTTGGGCAGGTAAGCGTGCAGAAAGGGTTGAATGTGCCCAGGGCTGAATTCATACTGACACTACACTGTGCAGTCAAACACAGAGCAAAGACATGAGCTGTGCAGCTGCTGCCAATGATTCCTGGGTGCTGCTTACTTTGTCCAGTGGCTGTTTTTAATCTAAGCATGCACCAGCTAGGAGCTTCTCTGGTGACGTGAGCTTGCCCAAAGCCGCACTTCACAAAGGGTTATTAGTTATTTACAGAGGAGACCAAACCAGGTATTAGTAGAGGACCTGCTCCTCTGACCAGAGGAGTGCTCCCAGAGCACACCTGCTCTGACCACTGTTCAGCCAGGTCAATACCCAACCCTTTTGTGTTGGGCTGGATGTCTGGTGACATGGGACACTCCCATCCTGCTTATATCCTCACTTCTCAGAGTTTGTACCTCTGTGATCTCTGTGACCTTACAGTGAAGTCGTTCATACCCAAGCCCCTAAAGGCACAGGGGGTGGAGGTACCTCATTCTCCAAACTGACACATCAGCTCCCCAACACCTTGATGTTCCCAAGATAGAAGTGAACAGATTTTATTACCTGCTGCTCACTTTTGTACAGCACTTGCCCAAGGTGTATTTGGTCTCAAGACCAGTGGCTTCACAGCAATATCTAAAAACTTACATTGCAGTAGATTGACCAGGTGAGTTTTTACAACTGTGACTCTTGTAGCTGCTCTGACCGAGTCCAACATCCTAAGATCCCTGTTTGCTGGCAAAACATCTGGCTTATAGTCTCTCACGGCATGCTGTAGGGCTACAGCTAATTCATTTCACAGCCACTTCATCATGCCTAATGCAGCACAAAGATAATAAAGAATTTTCACTCTAAAACACTAGCTCCCAGGTTGGTACAATGGATTAAACTGATTAAATCTGGGTCACATCACCCCAAGGGGCAATTCATAATGTCAATAGGACATGAAACAGTAGGACTTGTCCTCTTAGCAGTCAAATCACATACCACCCACAGTCCAATGAAGGGCCCTTTTGTAAAGGTCTGTGTCAGTTCATGGGCCCTAATATCATGCCTGTGACTCAGCATAAGGGCCCACCTCATTGAACATTAGGCAACACGCGTGTGTCTACGGCTGGTCAGCTCACAAAGAACAGCAGGGAGATAACCTCCTGTGTACACACTGATGACAACATTAAGTCTTTCACAAAATCCCCTTTCATTTTCCTGGGAAGACCTGCTTTGGATCAGGTGCTGATGGGGTTGCCAGATCTTGTCTTAACCAGAATTTGCTTCACTTGTGCTCTAGGCCATTTGGAGGTGGTTTCCAGGAAGGTCAGTTCCCTCCTGTTGCTGCTACATGGGCTGGCAAGCCCAGGGCATGCAGCACAGTCCCAGTTCACACCTGGAACTTGTCTCCTGAAAACCACTTATCTCAATACCTGTCCTCACATCACAGCAGGGTGCATCTGAGCTGTGAAAGACCAAGGGGTAAATCAAAACCCATGACTCAAGACTTTGCTCTGAAAAGATTTGACTTCTTGAACCCATTTGCATTAAAATCTCATGCCACTTAAACCACATGGTCTAAGGAGCCCAGCTGCTCAGCACTACCCCAGAAAGAGGCAGCCTCCAGTATTAATAGGTATAATCATGGTGGTTGGCAGATCTCCCCTCTAACTCTTACACAATTGCACGCACTGCATGTTTCTGTAGTGCCTATTGCTGTCCCAAGGCCTCCTTTTGAGATGCTCCTCATACAGCCTGCCAAATGTCAGCCTGAACAATTACCTCTGGTGATTGACATGAAGGAAGAGAGCTTCAGCAGTCATTAGCAGAGGCCTTCACTACAACAAAACACACTCATATATTCTCCCTTCCCAAAACACAGCTTATGAAGAAAGAAAGAGAGAGAGAAAGAGAGGGGGAGAGAGAGAAAGACAAACAAAAAAAGCAAGCAAGCAAGCAAGCTCCTTTTCCCTTCTGTAAACTGAGAGCTTTTTTCAATTTTTATGGTTTTAAGCCTGAAGAACTGTACAATTCTTTTTAAAGCAATATATAAACTCGCATTTTATAAAAAGAAGAAGTTTGCTCTCTAGTGGCTGAATCCAAATAGCTCAAAAAGAACCACAGACTGCTGAAGAGAGTTTCATCCAAAATATGCTCAGTTCCTAATCTTCGTACCACTAAATACTTGATCTTTGCCAATATTCACTGTTGAACAACAAACTATGACTGGTGTGATTGTACTAAGGAAAACCAAACTGCAGGTTTTTTTAATCCCATGGAGTTTCTAGCTGGAAAGGAAAAGGGTCTGTTTATACATGCTTCCTGATGTGGTGAGGGACTAGGATGGAGTCTGAAGGGTCAGTCTACATGAGAGAACATGTTGCACAACCCAGATGTCATTGGCCATAGACAGCTTATGGGAAGACCACTTTGGCAGTGGGTGGCTCCTGCTGGTGGCAGATGGCCTTTGGCCATATAAGGCCAACCCTGCACTGTGACTTCCATTCATAATGGTATATTTGAGCTGCTATTTGTGCTACCAGCCAGGATGTCATGGGATGGGAGAATGCAGAACTGGGGGCAGCTGAGGTCAAGAGGGGGCAGGGGCTTTCCCCCTCCCCAGGAGGAGGACCACAGAGAGTGCCCAAGCTCCTGCACCCATCCCTGACCCCATAGTGCCTTGCAAAGCTGCACAATCCGTGTCAGGATACAGAAGAGACTTTCACATTTCTTCACATCTGTATTTCTGTCCCTGGTCTTTAGCCTTAGGGCTCTCAGAGCAAGAAGACTCAGTCTGCTCCCCTCACTCAGCCCTGCCCTCTGGTTTCCCGTCGTGACCCCTCAGACCACATGTAGATCCCAGCATCTGGAGTGAGGACTGTGCTTCTAAAAAGTGTTCTCCCCAGGGTAGTCTCACTACCTTCAGCAGATACCTTCAGATCAGTGGCAGACTCTGTGCCACCGCTATCTGCTTTCTCTGCTTACTGCACATCTGGGAGGATGAGCCAGGTGCCACAGTGTGATTGGGTTAGCCTGGGGACTGTAATGATTCCTATTCCCATACATTTCCTATTCACAACTAAGAGGGAAAGGGAAAAAAAACAAACTACAGCCTCAGCGAAGGCCAGCCCAATCCACTTCTTAATTTTTTTAGTGCTTTTATTTCATGCAAAAGCCTACAAGACTTTATGCTTCAGCAGCCAAATGGAGAAGGAGACAAGGCTGATGAAAGTGACAGACATGTCTCAAATGCCCACCGCATCTCGAAGGCCCATTCCCAGGCAGAGTAATTGTCAATCAGAAGCAAACTACTTTATAATTTAAACATTGTATGAGCACGGAGATGTCTGGAGCTTTTGCTTAATTGATAGATGTGGCAGAGAAGCACAGATGCATGGAGAGAGGGGCTTAGGCAACAATTGCTGAAATCAGTGAGGGTTTTGCCACAGAGCTAATCCCACGCAGGAGCAGAGCTAGGGCAGGTGTGGAGACACTACCAACCCACCAGCCAAACCCTACTGTATCTTAGCCAGAAGAGCATATATGCCTCCTCCTTCCACACACCCAGGGCAGGCAGGGGCACAGCCAGGCCCTTAGGGATCTCATTCCCAAAACAGGAGCTCCACAAGTTTTGTCACCATGGATCATGCAAGTTTGGGGCATGCCCCATGGCTTCTGCTGCTCTGGCTCCTGGCCCACTGCCCTGGTTTGCACACTGCATTGAGAAGCCCTTCGCAGGGCATGGCCCCTGTCAAGTTCCCCATTGAGGAGTCCTTCTCTTTTCTTCCTGTTGTTCCTTCCAAGAAGATGGGCCTTGGGGTTTTGCCACAATGCTGCACTACCTCTCTTAGCTGTCCTGTTCCTTGTGCTCAGGAAACCCTCTTTTGTAGCTTAAAACCAGAAAGAGAGTGCTGTGGTTACCCAGTCTGATCACCATAACCTTGTTCACTGGGCCGCCCAGCACTGAGCTCTTCTTGAACAAAGGTATATCTTTGAGAAATATCTTGTCTAACAAGTGCAGCATGAAAAAGGAAGTCCATCCCTCATACCAAGCACCCCACAGAGCAGAAGTGCAACATACAATTGTTGAATTTTGATCTTGAAACAAAAAATGCGTACTCATTTACAGAACAAAACCACCCACACCTCAGTAATATTTCATCATTATGGCATTGCAGCATTTTGGATTTATTTTTTTTTTTTACATTTGAAGTTAGTAATACTCTAGATGGAAATGCAGAAGTGGCTTTAACAATATAAAAGTATTTTATTCAGACCCTTGGAGATGAGGAAGTGACATTAGTTTCTAGGGCTGTCCTTGGCTACAGCATCATTTCCTATTATGAGCTAATCCAGAGTGGTACAAGATCAGTGGGAACAAGATGCAGGTTTTGGGGCTCTTTTCAAATCCCTAACCTCCCTAAGAAACATCTGTTACAACTCCCCCTGAAGGTCAGGGTAACTGAGGTTCTCGTTAATAGATTCCTTCGTGCAGTTTAGAGTTAAACACACTGAATGAGCGGTGTTTATACTTATCTGTATATATGGCAAGTTTATTTCAGAACAATTTGGTTTCAGTGGAAAAAAGGTATGTAGCCATGTTGGTTATTATCTATAGAAATGCAACAATATAAAAGTATTAAGATATCACTTAAGAAAATATATAAGAAAAAGAAAGAAAAAGAAAGGATAAGAGTAGATAGTATACAGAAAAAATATCACCACCTGTGGATCCAGTGATGAGACTTGATTGTTGCAATTTAATTTGTGATGGTTGCAGTCTTGATCCATCGGAGGTGGGGGAAGCACATGAAACACACAGTTAATATACTTTCAGGTTCAGGTGGGAATGCCCAGGTACCTCTCCTGGGGCAGGGCGAGTTTTACACTGTCTGTTGGAATACTGTGGATCCTGTGCAGTCCTCTGGTGGAAGGCCCTCAAAATGAGTCTGGGGGTGCTTCAGAAGTCTTTGATGGTTTATGACAAGTTTTAAGACATAACTACTGTTTGTTGTGCCAGTCCAGTGTAGCTGAGCCACTTATGCCTTATCAGACGGGATGAATACTTCAGGCCTACCTGTGAATGTGAATATCCTGATACCTCTCCCAGAGGGGAGTTTTACACCTGAGCTAGTCATGTAAGGGAGGACATTGACATGATAAAACACCTTATCCTCCCTCACAGGATCTGCTTCTTATCTGTCAAAGGATCCTTTGTCTTGGTCATCCTCCCTAGTGGTTGCACATCCCCTCTGCACCTGTGTTGTTCTTATGCAGATTAGAGGTTTCACAACCACATACCCAAAAACCCTCCTCCCCTTAGGCTGGGGGTGCAAACCTGGCCTCAGCAAAGGACCATGCTGCTTTTTCAAATGGCCTATTGTTTGAATCATTAATCATTAACATTTCAGTCTCTCACACTACCATCCTCTTTAAAGTTCCTCCAGCATCAGCTGGACCTCACAGAGCTACTTCAGAGAAAGATGCTATTAATCGTCCTGGAAGAAACCATCAACCCCTTCCTCTAATACAAGGCAGCAATAATATTTCTGATCATGGAATTAGTTGATGACAAGACCAAATAAACTGGGACTGGTAAAATAAGACATACTCCCTGTTGGGGGTCTTCAGTTCCAACAGGTCTGAGGAAAGGAAGATGTGTATCAGCAATCTCCTGCAAATATCAGAGCCCATAAAAGATGTGGAAGCACCATATATTCCCCTTTCTTCCCATCAGTCCATTTAAGAGGCTGAGCCTACTAGCTGGGCCATGATATTGGACCTTCTCCATCTGCTCTGGTCCTCATGCAATAGGCTCTAACACCAGAAAGGTACCACTGTGACTATTTTTACTGATCTCCTACATAACCTTCTGCACCAGGGATGGGACAACCCAGGATGTTCATACACACTGGGGACTGAGATGCTGGAAAGCAGTGCTGCAAAAAGGGACCTGTGGATCCTGGTCAGTGGTAAGTTTGATATGATTCAGCAGTGCCCTGGCAGCCAGGAGGGCCAACTGTGTCCTGGGGGGCATCAGGCAAAACACCTCTAGCTGGTCAAGGGGAGTCATTGTCCAGCTCTGCTCTGCACTGCAGTGGCCTCACCTTGAATATTGTGTGCAGTTTTGGGCACCACAATATAAGAAAGTTATTAAGCTATTGGAGAGTGTCTAAAGGAGTGTCTAAAGGAAGGCAACGAAGACGGTGAAAGGTCTTGAGGGGAAGCCATATGAGGAACAGCTGAGGTCACTTGGTCTGTTCAGCCTGGAGAAGAGGAGATTGAGGGGAGACCTCATTGCAGTCTACAACTTCCTTGTGTGGAGAAGAAGAGGGGCAGGCACTGATCTCTTCTCTGTGGTGACCAGTGACACAACCTAAGGGAATGGCCTGAAGTTGTGCCAGGGGAGGTTAAGGTTGGATAACACAAAAAGGTTCTTCACCCAGAGGGTGGTTGGGCACTGGAACAGGGCTGCCAGGGCAGTGGTCACAGCACTAAACCTGAGAGAGTTCAAGAAGCATTTGGACAATACTCTCAGGCACATGGTGTGACTCTTGGGGATGGTCCTGTGCAGGGCCAGGAGTCGGACTTGATGCTGCTTGTGGGTCCCTTCCAACTTGGAATATTCTGTGCTTCTGTGAACCTGGCTCAGTGGACCTCCTGGAAGCAATCAAAGATCTACCTTTAAGAAAAACACCATAAATGCTAAGTTGCTTACGAGGGAGAAAACACTTTAACCTTGAAGTTATTGAAGTCCAACAACTATTACACTCATAATAAAAGAATGCTTCTTATTTTTATCGGAATTTGCTTACTTTCAGCTTCCTTTCATTGTTTTTCTATTCAACCGCTAGAAAGAAAAGCATTCTGCCATCAAGTATCTGTCCTCATGCAGGCAAAGGTAAGCAGTGACCAGCCCTCTTCTCAGCCAGAGGCCCTGGAGGCTTTCTCATTGGTCTGCCACTTCTGTTCCTAGGATCTGTGATTTCACGTTATACATATGTTGAAGTATATGTTGTTAATTTGCACCCAACTAAACCACTGATGCTCCTATGACCTGATATCAAGCATTCTCTGTTATCATCTGCAGATGTCATCAGCAATGAATGCTCTTTCTGTAGCATCAACAACATGATCAGTAGGAACATAGGTTGTTATCTGTGCTTGTGGATTAATTCCCAGCACTTACTGAAGACAAATCTAATGCCGTTTAGGCAGATCAGAACCAAGAAAATGGGCCTTACATACAGTATGGAGGATTTTGTCTGAGAAGCAGTGAACTCAGAAAGGACATGAGACAAGGAAGCCAGTTGAACACCAGGTTCTTGGGGTGCCAGGACCTTTGCTGAACCATCTGAGCTCTCTTTAATGAGGAGAAAGCAGAGATCTTGCCTACCCTGGAAGTAGAAATATGACAGGTCTAAGCCTGAAACCCTGCTTCCTGAACAGTTTTCCCTCAGGAACAACCCCTCCTACCCACAGACTATAGACCAGCCTGGGGAGGAGGATGTGCTTAGTGAGGTCTCCTCTGGCTTCTGAGGCTGGACACACACCATTCCAGATGGGAAATAAAGTCATCCAAGTTACTGAAATGTCTCTCCTGCACCTTGCAGCATGTGAGGAGGCTGGCAGGAATGCCAAGCAGATCAAGAGGGAGGGGGGGATGTGTTAATGCAACGTGACAAGAGTAGAAATTACATCGCATCAAGCTTTGATGTCTCCACTAATAACCCCTCAGAAACAGTTTCACAGATTTCCTTTCCAGCACTCACACAACTAGATTAGATTTTGCTTACAATCTGACCCAGGCTTCACCAAAACCTAAGACTATGAGCAGGATACACTGGAAGTTTGTTAGTGTGAGTTTCACTTCAGCAAAGCTGAACATTGAATAAAACAGCTTTTTTTTGACCAGCATTGAATCTGAATGAACTCCTCTTTTGATTCAGCTTTCATTCCCTGGAAACTAAGACCTTGCATCCCTGTTTTTTAAAGGGACTTAGTTCCCATTTCACTGAAAGTAAAATCAAGGCTGATTAATTCTGATGACTTGGGTGCTGTCCTGTGAACAGGAGATGTCTTTTAATGTAGTTCAAACTTCTTTTAAAAGTGTATCTAAGGAATAAAAGTGAATTATGAACTTGTTCTTATGCATTCTTAGTGTTGCCAGGGAAACCACTTCCTGTCTGTATTTATCCCAATTCATGTCTGTTTTTTCAGGGAGGAGAGGTAAACCTTCTAAAATAAACAGACAATACTCTGAAATGAAGGTACTTATTAACGAGACAGGGTATCCCCAAGATACAGAGGGATCTGGTATTTTTCCAGTCAAGGTCACTAGTTGAAATACATCCAAAATTAAGAGTTTCTGGAAAAAAAAATTGATATAACAAAGGGACAGTCTGTATTGCTGGTGGTCTGTGTTTAGTCCATCTTATATACAGACAGGTCTGTATTTGGGGGGGAAAAAAGCATTAATTAGTATATCTGTGTGCCGCTGGCCCTTGAAGTCTATTCCTACCTAAGGCTGACTTCTCCAGACCAGACTTGACACACAACCAGAAAGCATTGCAGGGACTTCGTAACCCCAAGAGTAAGGACAGGTATTCATAGTGGGCCCTCAGAAGCACTTTTGGTGCTCATGGAGCACATTGCAGAGGATCTGAACATCATACAGGACCCACAACACAACTGTCTGCCATGAACTGACATAATCTAGCCAGGATCCTTGTTCCTCAGGATTGAACCAAATATACCCTTAGAAAAACAACAGAGATGGAAAAAAGTGTGTGCAGCTGCCATTCACAGAATCACAGAATCACTGCATCACTGAATCACAGAATAGGTAAGGATGGAAGGGACCACAGTGGGTCATCCGGTCCCACCTCCCTGTTCAAGCAGGGTAATCCTAGAGTACATTGCACAGAATTGCATCCAGATGGTTCTTGAGTGTCTCCAGTGAGGGAGACTCCATAACCTCTATGGGCAACCTGTTCCAGTGTGCAATCAGTTCCAGTAAAGAAGTTCTTCCTCATATTCAGGTGGAACTCCTGTGCATCAGTTGCTCCCTCTCATCCACCACTGAGAAGAGCCTGGGTCGGTCCTCTTGGCACCCTCCCTTCAGATACTTATAGACATTGGTAAGGTCATTATCTCTTCTTAAGGCTCCCAGTTCCCTCAGCCTTTCCTCATAAGAGAGATGCTCCAGTTCCCCCATGTTGCCCTCTGCTTGACCCACTCCAGGAGCTCCATGTCTCTTGTACTGAGGAGCCCAGAACTGGACACAGCACTCCAGATGTGGCCTCACTAGGGCTGAGCAGAACGGCAGGATCACCTCCCTCAACCTGCTGGCAATGCTCCTGATGCACCCCAGGACACCTTTGGCCTCCTTGGCCACGAGTACACACTGCTGACTCATGGACAACTTGTTGTCCACCAGGATCCCCAGGTCATTCTCCACACAGCTGCTTTCCAGCAGGTCAGCCCCCAGACTGTACTGGTGCATGGAGTTACTCTTTCACAGGTACAGGACCCTGCATTGGTCTTTTTTGAATTTCAGAATGTTCTTCTCTGCCCTTCTCTCCAACCTGTCAAGGTCCCTATGAAGAGCTGCGCAACCTTCTGACATATTGGCCACTCCTCCCAGCTTAGTGTCATCAGTGAACTTGCTGAGGAAGCATCTATCTCTTCATCCAAGTAATTGATGAATAAGTTAAACAATATTGGGCCCAGTACTGAACCTTGGGGGGCACTGCTAACGACAGGCCTACAGCTAGACTGTGTGTCACTGATCATGACTCTCTGGGATCTGCTGTTCAGACAGTTCTCAAGCCACCACACTGCCCACTCATCCAGTCTGCACCTCCTGGGTTCACCTAATAGGATATCATGCCATTGGCTTGGTGGGATTGACTGCACTAGAGAAAGGGTGCCCATCTCCTTCCCTCTTACCAAGAAGGAGTCCAATACCGAAGGGGGATTGTTAGACCCATGTTTATGCCATCAACCTAGAGCTCAGTTTCTCACTTTTCATGTCCTCTATGACCTCACCCCATGAGGAGTTGGTTGTAGCTCTTATCAGTCTCACAGAGGATTAAAAACATAAAAGACTGAGATGAGGAAATACCATCTTCTTGAGGACTGAAAAACACTCTTTCAGTGACATATTGCCCTATGCTATCAAAAATGACAGCACTATAATTATCCTCCCAACAGACAACACATCTCTCCAACAGACAATACATCACTTCCCTTGCACTTCACAAATCACTGGCAGCAAGCAATGCTCTTGAATGGAATCCCCCTTTGTGGTGATGTGGAGATCCACCTTGCTCTGAATTAAAAAATACCCCTGGGGCACTCACTTGGTGATTTGAACACAAGCTCCATGCAGTCTTGATGAGTTGGTACTGACATGCATGTATGTACATCACCATGTATATATGGAAAGCACAAGCATGAGTGCCAGGATGCTGCTGCACAGTTGTCACACGTGCTCCCTTTAGGACCACCATGGGGCAATGCTGGAAGCCAAAACCCATAGTGATGGGGCCAGCAGCAGGAAAAGCAGGTGGAGAAAAAGGTAACCACACTTGCCCTCTTTGTCTCCGTTCAGGCATTCATAACTCTGCTGTGTTTTCCATTTTGCTGGCTTAAACATTCCTCATCATGTTAGAACAAGAGTTTAGTGGGAAAACCCTCATTGAGAAGATTACATGCAAATACATTAAAATTGGAGCATATTGGTAGAGACCAATGTTGTGGATCCTTGTGGGTGTTTTTGGCCTGTAGCTTTTCAAACACAGTGATGGTTAGACAGAAACCCTAAGCCCGTGAAAGCCAGAGACTTCTGCTCTTTGAGTGACTCCAGTGGGTTGGAGATGCAGCTTCTCAAGTTCGGTGCCCAAGTGTTTCCGCTGACGTGTGAAGGAGATGACTGGTGTGGCAGGTACTGTGCCTGGCGGTTGGGTTTTGCAGGACCCCAGGACAGGGAATGACAAGGGGAGTGTGTGTGACAAAAGTCTGGGGAGGAACTAGGCCCTTACATCAGCACTCAGAACATCCTGCCATTTCTTCTCCTTTCATAAAAGCGTGACCCAGTATGCAACCAGATCCCTCCTGGGAAGGCAGCTGAAGCAGTGTTCTGAAAGACTGGCTCTCAAGCATCACAGACTTCTGCAGGGGCCTTTTCTGTTTCTGAGAGGGTTTACTTCCTTTGTCTCAATTGCCAGCAAACTTAAGACTACATCTCATTAAGTTTAAAGAAGAGTGGCGATAAGGAATTTAAATGATCAGCTATTAAACTAACCTAAATGAAGGAGATAAAAGAGCCTTATGGAGACAGGCTATCCATCTGTGGATGTCACAGGCTAGATTAAATTAGGCAGCCTCACCACGCCCCTGCATTTGAGATAGCTCCGAGAGATAGCTAAGCACATATTTAAACCCAAAACAAAAGCAAACATATAAAGCTGCTATAAATTCTGGGCAGAGAAGATGGGCCGAGGGTGGAGTTACCCACTAATTTTCTGGGAGGGTGAGAGAGTCCCCTCCCATGCCCTCGGCTGATGATGGTTGTCCCTGTGGCATCAGCCTGGAACTTGGCATGGGGAATTTGCTGCCAGAGGCAGGGATGTCAGGGGACTTTCTGGTACTTGCTTCCTGTGAAAGGGAACATGTAGGGTGCTGAATCCTGCACATCACCTTGAGCATGGGCCTGCATAAGGGGAAGGAGCAGAGGACAAGACATGGAAGCACACCTGTTCGATACAGCTCAGAAAATGTAACAGCTTGTATAGCTGTTCTGGCTCAGGGTGACAAAAAAGATCATGTTTCCCAGTCCATGGAGCCATCTGGCTCAACATAAAGTAAGAACTCAGCAACTTCAACAGCAGAAACCTTTTTTCATCTTACTTTGAAGGAGATCAACCTTCAAAACCAGTGTCCACTACACAGCTTTTGGAGTCCTCAGCTGCACTGCCACCATACCACCTTTCCCTAATGCCCAGTACTCAAGGACAGACCAGGAGTATTTATCTCCTGGAATGTGGGTTACCTCTCCATCTTGTGTCCTGAGATGTAAGCAGGGAGCTGTGCCAGCCTAGGCTGCTTCAGCACCTTGTTGGAGACCATGGAAGTGCCTCGACAGATGTCCAAGGGCTCAAGGCCAGACTGGATCCTGGACTTGACCCAGCATCAAGTCAACATTGGCAGATACACAGGCAGACAGCAGCAAGGCTCCTGGGGTTGAGTGAAAGGCAGCAAAAAACGAGGCAGGAGGAAGGCTGGGGACTGGGCAAGGAGCTGCACCCAGGCATATACCAAACATTGTCAGACAGAAAAAAAGCTGACAATCATTATGTGGGTAACCCTTAGAGAGGAAACCTGACACATCCTGAACCCTCAATATTGTCTTAGGCAAAGACAAGCATTTTCTTGTATGTAAACACAACTGACCTAACTTTATCATACTTTAAAGATCCTACCTACAATCACCTGCACAATGCTCAAGGGTTGTAGCCATTTCGATAGCTTTTTGTAAAGCTATATATATATATGATCCAGTTATAGATGTATTTTGGTCCCAACTGCTTAGACTAAGGAACTCATTATGGCAGAAGCATTTTGAGTATATAATATTGAACTGTTAAAAGGGGTTTTGTTTTGTGGTATTTAAAGTACTTCTTCAATCAAGACCTAGTCTATCTCTTGACAGTATTATCACTGCTACTTTCCGCTGTTCGGTCAAGGGAAGGATGAAGTATCGTTACAGCTTCTTGCCAACATGCAGCATGATTCAGTTAATTAAAGAAACATAAAGTTCATGTGCGATGCTAAAGATCACCTCCGTGCCTCTGAATGCACACAGGCATTAAATCAGTGGGATAATGATGGGATAATTTTGTTCGCTGTTTTAAGCTGAGGTTTATACAGTCCATTATAGGATGGAAATGTCATCTTACGATTTAGCTGAAGGTGATGTCAGACTGTATGGTCTATAATTTAGGCCAGATATTCAATAATATTTTCATTTGATGACTCTGAAATATGAACTTGAATGGTAAGGCCTCTGAGCCTTCTTAAGCATAGGTTACTGAAAGAGCCAGAGATGCCAGAAGAGAGGCTCATAGCCTCGCTGCCCCTTTGCTGCCCCGTGAACCTCTTCTAGCTGGCAAAACATCTTGCTAGGGGGACATTTCCTGTATTTCCACAGGTCCTCATGACAGCCTCATCCAAGCAAGATAGGAAGCCTGAGAACTGGTGTGCCTCCTGCTCACATCCATGTTGTGGAGGGAAAACCAAACAGGAAAATAGTGACATTTAAAGGAGCAAAGGCACTATGTTAGTTAGCCCTGGTAAAGACGTGACTGCAGAGAGACAAGCATATCCAGAGCATCAGTGGTTTATTACAAAATGTTGCAAGAAGCAAAAGAAAATATTTATGTTCCTTCAGTACTGCAAATCTAAAATTCTCTTTGAATAATACAAGACAACAAAACTCTTCAGATTTTATATTTACCAGGTTGTGCATAATATTAGCACAAAACAGAGGAAGTAATTATTCTTTAAAGTATAAAGATACATAAACTATGTGCCAGTTACAAAATTTCAGGGGATTGCCAAAACCTGGGCCTCAAAGTCCACAGCCTCTGCTTACCAGCATCCAGAACAGAACTGGCCCATCCTGTGAGGCAGGAAGAGCATTTCTAGGCCCATGCTCCAGGCCCACGGCATATCACTGGGTCTTTGCCAGATCCCAACAGGGTTAACCATTTCAGCCTTCAGTGCCCACTTCCCTGCCCTGCCAGCTTTGTACATCCCAACTCTCCAGTCTCTCAGGTTGTAAATCCCAGAAAGTGAGCAAAACTCTGCAGTGATGAGATACTTGCAGAGGGTCAGGGCAATAAGAAAACCAAAACCTGGGCAAGCCAGGCCATGACTGGCTGTCGGATGCTGTGTCAGAGCAGGAGTGACTGAAAACGGGAGTGTTTCCAAAAAGGGCACAGGCCACATCATTCATCCCTGACAGAGTTATGCAGCTGTTACTTAAGCCAGTCCTTGTCATGCCACAGTTCCCTCATAGTATCAGGAACTACACGGACATTTGTCAAAACAGGATGACATCTAAAGATAGCATTGAACCTAAGGGAAAGGAATTTAAAAGAAAACAAATCACCATGGTTACAGAGTAGGGTGAGAAGAGTTTTCTCTGTTTGTGAAAACATGACTTGGGTGACCTTTGCTGAGAGGGACTCCTGAGATGGCAGTAAGCTGTGCAGAGCCAGTAAAAGGAAAACAAGGGAGTTTGAGCAAGCAGTGAAGATATTTTAACGTTCAAGGTGGCACAGTGCAGCTGCTGCAAGTCATACCCCTCTGAGTAGCCTAAGAGCTTGACCCAGGGGCTCAGTGATTTGCAGCCACAGCAGCTGGAGCCTACATGCTGCTGCAGCACTGGCAGCAAAGGCGAACAAGCCAAAACCTCCCCAGAATAGCCAAGTACCTCTACCAACCCATCCAAACACCCTGGCAAAGCCACAGACCAGAGCTGTGATCCAGCAACATGTTGATGCCAGCATTAGGGTGCCTAGTGCCAATGCCAAATGCCAAATGTTGCAAAGCTTTGATAAATCAGCTTTTGCTACTCATGCTTGCTTAAAATCATTGATGGGTTAGCCTTGTACAAGTGTGCTGGGTGTTGGATGAGGTGCTGATTGTTCTTTCTGCTCTGCCCTCTCTGCTGCATTGCATCCTCCCATGAGTGGTGAAAAGGCAGCACAAAGTCAGTAGCTAATTTGATAGCAGTCACCTGCCTGCTCTTGCCCAGTACCCATGGAATTGCAGCGTGTGCTTATAAAAGCCCTTAGGGCTTCCTGTGTCTTGGTCTGAGAAGCTGGCAAAAGACACAGCCTGCTTACCTGTGCACCCACCCCTCCACACCCCTTGAAACAGCAGCTGGGGTACCATCTCAACTCTTGTCAAATCCCATTCATGGGCCAGTCTCTACGGAATAGTGCTAAGCCCTTTGCTACCGCTCCACAGCAGCTTCTCACTCAACCTCTGGCTGGCAAAACACATAATGGCAGGAGCAGATCATGCCTTTCAGCTGCTCCGTTTCTTCCTGTTGCCTCCCGTGACACAGAGCTGTTCTGGTTTGTGCCTTCTTTGGCCTTTTAGTGATGCCAGGTCTGACCTGGAGGAGAGCTCCCGCTGTACAGCTCAGCCTGAGAAGAGTTGTAACATCTCGCTACAACCCACTGAGCATCACAGCTACCATTAGGCAAACAGTGAACACATAATGGCTAATGATGCAAGCTGGCTGTGCTATCAGAGTAGTAAACGCATAAACCCCCCATAAAACCCAAGCAATCCAAAGGAAGTTCTTGGTCTTCTCTTCCCTGTCTCTTGCATCTATTTCAAACCTCACAAACACTCAGGTTCCTAGGTATCCACCTTTCTCCACCATGTGAAATGCTGAGTCCCAAATCAGTATACTGATGTGGGAACTACTGGTACTATATGTTCCTGAAACTCTTCTCAGCAACATGTCCAAGAAAGTCCTGCTTTGGTGACTTCAAAGAGAAAGTCCGTACAAATCCACTAGCTCTGAATTTTTTTGTTTGATGTTTTTGGGAGGTGTGGCTTTCTCTGCCTAGGCACTTCATGGCAAGCTATGGCAGGATGGAGTTTCTGACAGTGTTTGCAATACTCTGTAGGGGACAAACTTACATGAAAGCATCACTTCCACGCTGAGTTTAGAATTGTGTCACATAACCAAACCATGATGAACTGATGAAAGTTTATTCTGATGATGTAATCCCAACTGTGCTAGGTAACACTGACGGTTGGCAACGCCATGAACACACAGATTTTGCAATCCTCCTTTTTCTAGCTTACTCACGCACTCTAAGTTAAATGCAGCGGAAATGGCCCTTTTATTTTAATTAGAGTCCATCTTTGTGTTTCTGACTGGTCTCTATCCTCTTACTACTAAGCAATAGTATGTTCTGAAAGTTTTGGTTTTACTGTACTCAAGTAACAGACACAAGAACAGGACCAACACACAGCAGTGTGATAAAATTACTATACAGCATAACAAAGTTTACACTGTCCCTTGCACTCCAGCCAGTGGTGGTGAAAGAAGATAGTGAAGGTGCTTTAGCCCTGTAAAAAGTACCTCTGTTAACACCAGTCAGTGCTATGGCTTCTCTGGTGTCCCACATCCTTTCTCTCAAATGCAAAATCAGCATTTCAGCTATGTAGTCATTAACTCTTTTTTTCAAATCAACAGTTCAAAGTGTCCAATTAAAATTCCCTTCAACTTTCACTTCCCACTCTTCTGACATCATCTTTTCAGTATCTCTCCAGCCATCACAGAGTCCAGCCAGATAGGAAGACTGAACAAATGCAGAAGCAGGTAATGAACTTCCCCAGAATTTCTTCATCTGTTCCAAATAAGTTAGCCAGTAAAATGCAGTGGGAACAGACATTGCCACGTTTTATTTGCTACACATCTTCAAGACCTGAGTTAAAACTGCAAATGGTTATACTGTATAGCAGAACCAAATGCATGACTGAGGTTACAGATTTTATAGTTTACATCGGCCACTGTGTAACCTAAAGCACCTGACCATTTTTTTCCCTGAACCAGTTACATCAATACATCATAGGGACTGGGTATTTGCAGTTGGTTTTCTTTTTTTTTAAGAACTGTGTTGCAATACAGTTTTTAGCATGGAAATTTATCAGAAGTATTTACAGTTGGTTGTGAGTTCAAAGGGGCAAGATAGAAACTCCGATTAACTGGAAATCTAAACAAATGTAAAGAAAAATAAGCACCGATTCCAAAAACCTTCTAGTCTACATTGGAAGCCTAATAAATGGTCTTGATTTGTGTTGGTTGTTAAAGAAGTGTAAATTCCATGATAAATTGATGTAGCTCTTGGGATGAATAAAATCAATAATGTAATAACATTGAGTTAATGCCAAGCTGACGTTGACTGAGAATGAGTACATAGAATTCAAGGTCTCTTTCCATGCACAAGGAGATATTAGTAAACCAGAGCCAGATTACCAATTAAACCTTGCTATTTTAGAGCAGATGAATAAAATAATGTCTGATGAAGAGAGCAGGCTGAAAGTAAAGCTATTCTGTTGGAAACAAAGTGTTCAGGGAGTCTATGATTCCTGAATGGGAGCATGTGAAGAAGTGTCCTCAGAAGACTTGCAGAAGCTGGTGGGTTTCGATGCTTTTTCCCATAGTTATTTCTACACAGGCAAAGGCAGTGGAGGCAGAAGACATTTACTCCAAGAAACAGGGCCCTAGTTCACAAAATTTTACAATTTGTCTCCAATTTAGACGTATGTTATTGCATTCCCTTAGCATATGGTGAAATTGGTTGATGAATGGACCTGCTCCACCTCCTAGCAGACTTCTTCCCTTGGCATGTTCAGTGTCCCTGCTACTTAAATTCTACCTCTGCCATGGGTGGAGAGTCAATACCAGGTGAGTGTTAGGCCTTTCCAGACACACAGCTGAGAGCATCCACAGGCTAATAGGATGAATTTTTCACTGTTATTATACTAATTTACACTTCAAATCCAAAGTAAGGTTTAGAGAATGATGAGTCATGAGAAAACAAAAACCCCAAATGAGTGTGTACAACAGAATGAGCAAATGAAGACTTGTTTCTTATGTCTTTCTCTTTGTCCCTCTCCCCCCTTCCCCTCTGATATCTGGTAAGACTTGTCTCTCAGCAGAAGTGAATGTGAATTATTTGCTTTCTCAATTTTATGGAAATTTAGTGTAACTTTGACACCACTGAGGCCTCTACACTTACCTGGAGGTAGTGTAGAAGTCACTGGGAGGGATGAAGAGAGAGACGCACATACTTAGGGCACAAACTGTAATCCAGGTTTAAAAAAATATTCCATTTATTATCATAAATAAAGTGGATTTGGTTTTAACCTGGCAAGGAGGGGATGACTGCAGAAGCTCAGAGTGCTACTGGGTGTTAGCAATTACCTCTTGGAGCAGGCGTGGGGAGACTTCCGGAGCAGCACGACAGTGGGAGTGACTTGCCCACAGGTATGCAGAAGGCCATCACAGAGCCAGACTTCACCCTCTACCTTGAAAAAATGCAAACAAAAGTCACTTTTCCTACAGTTGTGAGACTTATACATCAGTGGTATAACCCCTCTGATAAAATATTTAGACATTTGTTCAGACAGAACACAACCTCACCTTCTAAAGAAAATCTCTTCTGGGCAAAGAGCTCATTGCTGCTGTGATGTGCAAATCCTTTGTGCCTGGGGTTTGCAGCAGCCTTGGGCTCTCCATAATGGCTGTGCTGGGATCCATGCTGCACACACCACTAGTGACAAATAACTTTTTGACCAGTTATCAGATTCTTCTGACTGACGCCTATGCATGTACACCCTCCTTAAATTTATTGGACCAGAGGATTTCACAGGATGATTATCTGAGCTTGCTTCCACTTGATCCCCTGCAAGTTAGATCACCAGCTTCAGCAGAAAGTCGAGATGAATCATACATGCTCTTCGGAGTTTCCTGTCTGATACCAGTGTGTTCTGATTGCCTGTATATAACTATATAGACTGGCAAGTAAGGAGGGAGGGAAGATCTCAGACAGGAATGCCCTTGAAATAATCTATTCTAATGATAACATGTAGGGATTAAGATAAGCACCTTGTCCTTAACTTTGTGTGAATGAACTGTGGCTATTTAGCAGCCCTATAACTCATTCAGCTTTTTTTCCTCTGAGTAAAACACCAAACTCATTCATCATAGTTGGCTTCAGGGCTCTTGGGAACCATCCTCAAAGCCCTCAATCTTCAGCATGGACAGATAATCTGGACAAATAATTTCAAACAGTTTAAGAAACAGTTTGACCCCTAAGGTAATAAACCCAAAGGTTAAAGGGAAAGCTTGGTGTGTATCTTTAGAGAATACAAATTGAGCTGTTTATTCCTTCCCTCTGGAGCCTCTGCGAGGTTCAAATTCAGTTTATAAGCTTATCACCAAAATTCATTTTATAGAGTACCTTAAACTCCCACTCAGTCCGATCAAAGCTTTTCCAACATAAAGCAGCTGAGCCACAATTGGTTCCCTTGTTCAGTCAGCCAAGTCAATGTTCTTAATCAGTACAAAAACATTAGAAGTCAAATGGTGTTTTTTATTAAAAAGTGTTTGATCATCTTCCAAGGGGGTGTCAGAGGTTTATGGAAAGAAACATTCCTGCCTGCTCCTAGAAAATGCATGTGAGTCCTGTAAAGTGCTAGGCTCTGAGAGGACCCTGTGGCTTGCTCATGACTGACCTCATTATCCTGGGAGCAGGGCGCACCCTCTCACTCTTCACTCTGATCCTCCTCCAGCCTGAACTCTTTTGGGATCTCTACTCCTGAAAACTCATTTATATCAGCTCCTTTCACTGGATAATAATCAAGCCCCTGGGGTTTGCCAGGGATCAAAGAATGATTGCTCCAGTTGTCTCAAAATCTATTGCTTTTTTTGCTTTTGCTGCTTATTCAGACAAAGCAACAGTTATGCTGAAAGGAAAGTCCACAGAAGCTGCGGATTACAAACAGGGCAATGTCTGGGGAGTGATGTACACAGCACAGCACCCGTCTGTCTTCCTAAGCTCTCACTCAGTTGCTTAGAGAGAGTGGACATACACCCAAGAGCACTGCATAGGCATGGCTGGCCCCAACAGCTGCTTGTTGGTAGCACTCCTACAACTCTTTTCCAAACACAGGCCCATAGGTGACATCCTCTTCTTGGTGGTCATGCCTCATACACCCAGACATGCCCCACAGATCAGCACATCTGGCTGGATGTCCCTGAAGCCCAAATCCCTACAAAGTACAGACAGGGAGAAAAAAGCTACATTTAGGGTCAGAAAATTAATGTGAACTGATCTATGCAATTAAGTTACAGCAACAAGACAGTGGGGCCATTTTATATCCATGTGCTGGGAAAAAGACCTAAAATACTTCTACATTCATGACATCCTCTCCTTCCTCCAAAAGGCTGTCAACAGAAGTTGGCAATAAGACAAATGTAACCAAGATGTTTGAGAAGATAGCTCACCAAAAAGACCTATTCACACACACAAGTCATCAACAAACGTTTCAGCTGTGAAAACTAACCAAATTTGGCAGGAGGAGCCTTTTTTGCCATCGGGACTATGCTTGAAACTAATCATCAATTGCAGTCATAAGCTTCAGTGGACACATCACTACCCCAAGGAGTTTAATCAGTGAAACCATAATCTCTCTTTAGGATAATTTGGGCAGTGAGGCACTCGGAGACAGAAGGGAGTTGACCACAAACTGACTGGTGCAGGAATCTGACTGATAGGAAGGAACCTCAAATCAGGAGGTTGGAGTGGCCAGAGAGGAGGCATTTAACAGAAAATTTTCATTCCCATTTAATTGTATTTCGATGGCTTATCCATCTGCAGAGATTTGATAATTTAAAATAACTTCAAATAAAAGACAGAGAAAGTAGCTGACTCATTCTACTGGTCTCTTATGCATTTTTTTTCTCTCTGGTAACCAGTGACATGACCCAAAGGAATGGCATGAAGCTGTGCCACGAGAGGTTTAGGTCAGTTATTAGGAAAAGGTCCTTCAGCAGAGTGATTGGAACAGGCTCCCCAAGAAAGTATCACAGAGTTCAGAAAGCATTTTGACAACACTCTCAGGCACATGGTGTGATTTTTGGGGTGGTCCTCTGCAGGGCCAGGAGCTGGACTTCAGTGATCCTCATAGGCCGCTCCCAAATCAGGATATTCTATTCTGTGATGCTTGTGGGTCTCTTTCCCACTCAGGATATTCTATGATTACCAATTCAGGCAAGTAGAAACACTTCCACAAAGCCTGAACAACAGAGCTCTATTCCATTCACAAAATAAAAGCAGAAAGAAGAAAGCAGCTGAAGTTGTCAGTGAGTCCACACTTTTGAAAGTACAAGCAGTTCCATGGGTTCCTAAAGACAGACTTGTGATAAAAGTTTTACACTTGTTTGTTAGAATTTTTATCGATGCCCTAGCCATATCCTGTAAGTAATCCCCAACTTCAGGAACAACATGAATCAAGTATTTTTGTCCTGATGTCACCACCTCATTCATAAATGGAGCACAGTCAAGCTTTTTTACCCAAAGCCCCAGCAGACCTGGTTGACATTGAGGAGATGCATATGGAAGCACACAAATCTCAAGAAACTCTCCCCAGGTTGCTGGCTACCTCCTGATAATCCATCTTCTCTCCAACCATATTACACAATGTCTGTAACAGTATACTAACATAGCATAAACACACTATGTTTCAGTGCTACAGTCGGTGCTCTCTCTTATACAAAGTATTCAATCTAAAGAAAAAGGTAAGTAAAGCACCAATTAGAGAAATAGAAGTGAAGCACTGTATTCTTTCATTTTTGCCCTGTTAAGTGCCCATCAAGCTTATCATCTTCCTTGTGATGCACTCCTTTCTTATCACCATACAGTGTTAGACAATTCAGATTTTCCCTCTGCAAGCCTGATGACCTTGCCTGAACCACCAATCTCACAACCCTGACCAAGTGTGACCACCCACCTTGGCACTCACAGAGCCCAATGTCATCCTGGTGCTGCTGCCCAACTTCTTCCTGTTTGGTAACAGAGGTATGTTTTTGATCAATTATAACTGCCATGACACTGAATCACTGCCAGGTACAGGACAGGAATTGAGTCAGAAGACTTCCAGGAAACGTACATCTTTCTTGTGCTGTTGAACCATCTCTCTCTGAAATGCTTGTGGATTAGGTATTTGAAGAATCCATTTATTATTGTATTCACCAAGCCAGACACATCCTGATTCTGGGTAATAAGATCTCCTCATTCAAATTCCTAAAAGTGAAAAATAAATGTCTTGTTCTTGCAGTTCTTTGTAATATAATCAGCTACATATCTGTGTGTGTAAAATATTGTTCACCTACATTTTTCACCTGTAGTATACAGTGACAAAAAATGATTATTCAGGGTAGTTGCTGCATTGTCATTGAAGAAGGCAGCTGACAACCTGGTTGAGTTCACACAAAGCATCCCAACAGGACTTACAGATGATCATTGCTGACGCACTGTTAACTCTTAGTCAGGATACTTACAGCACACTGTGTGAGATAATGACAGGTTTGAACCTGCAGCTTTGATAACAATAGGATTTGTCATATACTTCAGAAGGAACAGAATGAGAAGTGTATCACTCTTTGCTCACTACTGTTTCAGCTAAGTGAGAGGAACCATGTAGGGCATGAACTGGAATAGTTCAGTGTAAAGCCTCCATCCTTCCCAACTTCTGCTGGTCACTAGTTTTTGACATGATTAACTAGTGACCTAGATACCGGTAGGATATGAGAAATGTCCCTGCTGAGTGGAAAAATATTTTTACTACTGCATTTCTTGTATCTCCTCTAGCAGCCAATGTTCACTGACTGAAGCAGGGTACTAGACTTAATCAGTCTGGCCTAGCACAGCAACCTCCATCTTACTGTAAATGCAGAAGGTGCATTTCAGCTTCGGCCTTCCAGACTGCATGTGGTGTCTGTGCAAATACTCACCAAACTGTCCCCTCCTTACAGCCTCCACAAAATTAAGTCCACACTTCCCATACTTGCAGCGCTACAGTCCATCTCCAGCTCTGCGACCCCAGACTTCCAGCAGAGCTGACCAGGTAGTCTTCAACTGGCAAAGTGAGTGGTCTCTGGAAAGGCAGAGTGGTGGAAAGGCAACAAGAAGTCAAGGAGGTATAGGGGTTGTCTTATGCACCACAGACACAGCTGTAGGATTGCTGCTTATCCATGCTTTGTCATCCATGAGGCTTATTGTGGTGCCCCTCCCATTCCGCATCAAGAATGAGTTCTCTAATGCATCACAGCCAAAGAAACTTTGTGTGCCTGTATTTAACACGAGCAAAGAGTGACAGTGTCACTTTTGATTGCAGGCAGAAACAGCAGCTTTCATGAAAGTCCAAATAATTATGCAAGGAGTGACAGTCATAAGAACTCTGTTGAAAAAAGGAAAAGGAGGCATACTCTGAGAATATAAGGCTCAGATCCTAAGAACAGGATGGGGTTGTGTTTATGTAGTTAGGTAGGTAGTGTGAAATGTGATTCAGATGTTTTTATGGGGCAGATTCATATAACTACAAACTGGATAACGCTGCCAGATTTGTGTGTGGTTCTATTGTGCTTTAGGGAATTGTCACACCCCTGATGATGTACTAGAGAGGAAGAAGGTGACTTCCCCTGTAGGGGAATTTCAGCTTGTCGTGCAATAGCACCCATATTTTCCCAACCAAAAGTCCTAACAGCCACTTTGCCAGGAATGGAAGAGCCACACCCCATCTGCAGAAAATAAAGGGGATTGCAACAAACATCCCTTAAAAAATGTGCAGCTCATAATGGCTGTAGGCCGCAGCAGGCCATTTTCTATCCTTCAATTAGTGATTTTCCAAATGACTCATCACTGAGCATTGCATCAAAGGACCTGCAATCTGCAAGGGCCATATCCAAGTATTCATTGACAGGACTGGTAGCACCACTTTTTTGAAGATTGCCCAACTTCTCTTTATAAGGTTCCATTTTCTGTTTCCTTACATCTCTGCCAAACCTTATCAGTTCCAGCTTATATGTTTCAAGCTTAGTGCCTGCCAACAGCTCATTACCTGTTTGTTGAGTTTTGGGGGTTGATTTGATTTGGTTGAGTTTGGGGCAGATATCTTAACTTTCTGTTTAACCAGTTCAGCTGTTTCCTGGAGAGACGTATCAAAACAAACAAACAAACCAACCCAAAAGAAAAAATGTTGTGTATTTCTTCCTATAAGTGCTCCTTGTGGCAGAGAACTGAAATTTATCAGGCTGATGGTCCTCAGGTCATGAATCTGCCATGAAGGTCCACACCAAAAGGACTCTTGGAGCTAATCAGATTGCAATAAAGAACTCAATGTGTCTCAGCCAACACAGTAAGTGAAGCTTAGTCCTTCCTTACATCAGTTACTCCCAGCTGCACAAACAGCACGAAAGCACTGCTTACATCTGTGTCATCTGCTTACAACTCAGAAAGTCCAGTAACTAGGCTGGCCAAAAAGGGTCTAATGATAGAAAACTGAGGGATTCAAGCAAGCGCTGGAGCAGATAAGAATGGTTTGGTCATTTGGGGTGACCATGCAGGGAAAGAGCAGACGGGGGACCAAGAGAGACTGGTCAGCCTCTCTAAATTGATCCCTGTTTACCACACTGACTATTTGTGCAGCACTAAGACAACATCATCATGAACAGCATTTGACCATCTCAGGAAGAGAGCACTAAACTGAACAGGGCACAAGCATCATGCACGGGGAAGCAAGCTTGCAGGCAAAAATCTACCACCAGTTTGCAGTTTGTGGTCACCAAGTGACCACTCAGTGGCTCACTCATTCCCTGTGAGGGTAAAAACTATGTGGGCCAAAACCAAGAGTACAACCTGTGAGCTTGTTGTTGCTATCTTCCTCTGTCATCAGTTTTCTTTTTGTCCAGTGAAATGAGTCCTGCCAATCCATACAAACTAATTTAGAAGAGGCTCTAACTAATTTCTAGAGGTTAATATGTTCTGTATGCGCCAGTTAAATATGTGGGAATGATAGGCATGTGGCTGCTTCTTGGACTTGGGATATTGCTAATCCAGAGAGCCATCATCAATCAATCAATTAGGATTGATTAATTAGAGGAGAGAGGAATGACAGTAAAGGTACTGTAATCCTGTTTTCTGAACAACAGATCTGCTCATGTGTAAGAGACAAACATTACTGAGCCATAGGCACTGCAATGTAAGGTGCAGGATCAGAGACTGTGAGTGGTGGGAATAGCATCCTATGGGAAGAAGAGCTGTACCTTGGAGAAGGAAGATAGAGCAGTGAGACCAGGCAAATGCAGTGAGACCAGGTAACTACGTGAAGATAACAGTAATAAAAGAGCATGGACGATAAAAGTTAGAGGCTAAAGTTAGAGAAAGGGGTGAAGTAAAGCAAGGGAGAGACACTTGGAAGGGGGACCAGTGAGAGCTTGTCCACTTCACACTCTCCTCCTTCAAGGTCTGAAACAGGACTAGAGAAGTTAGGACTAGCTCTTTCTACCTCCCAGGCCTGTCCTACTTGCTCTAAGGCATAGTAGAGTACCCTTTCCACTGCCAGGCTGTAATGGAGAAAAAGCAGATATGAATTCATGAGTCCTATTGGGGTATAGGCTGGTTTCCTCAACTGCATAAGGATGTGATGGGATGTAGGCCAGACAGGTATTTGCAGCACCAGAGGGCACCAGACAGCAAGGAGCAGGTGTTATTTTGGTCCTTGGGGCTACAAAGCTAAGGGGGTAGGACCAGGGGGCTGAGCTGGAAAAGTAGACAGGAAGGACTGTACATCATGAGGGTCAGAGTAGCCATATTAAGAAGCATACCTATATTTTTCATGTGTTCTTTGTAACTGACTTGGAGTTACAAAGTTACAAAGTTACTCAAGATACGTGACTTCTGGGATTTCTGTCTTTACTTCATCAAATCAAGAAAATGAGGCTACAATATAAATTTAACCTGTCCCCTCTATTACCTCTACCTCCACTGAACTGGACATGTCCATACCATTCACACGCCAAACATGGCTTTGCAAAACTCTTCTTCTCTTTGAAGAAGAGAAAACCACCAGAGCTTTTTCACTTTGTAAGTGCAGTGAAACCTGTGCTGTTGAGTCTGTATGGTCAGCATTCATTTACAGGCCTAGACCTAACAGGACACAGGGTAAACCTTTCAGCCATTACACCATCTATTGCAGCCCCCTCAGCCTAGTGCCAAAGATAACATCTATATTCCTCTGGTGTCTGTCACTGAAGTCACTGGTCTCAGTTGTTTTTCTGCCCTCTATTAGCAAGCCCGGTGGCAAGAAGGCCCAGAGGCACTCTCTGTGACACAAATCTCTGCACTGATACAATCATTTGAACACTGGAAAAATCAGGCTTCCTTTTTCCTCTGTGTCCTTGTACTCTGAAATTAGATTTCCTGAGATGTAGGGTAATTAATATGGGTCCTCTCCTCAAAAAAGGCACATCACAGAATCACAGAAAGTCAGGCTACAGACCTAACTCTTCAGCTGTATAACAGAGAGAAGTATTACCTCCTTCCTACACAGCCTGCTCAGAACCCAGTCTAGGGGCTCTAATGGACTGTTGAGGAGAAGCAGCTGTGGCCAAAGCAGACTCCCAGCCTGGGAAACACTTAAAAGAAGAGAAAATACCCTACCTGGCATGATGATTTATGGATGTGTTCAGAGCAGGACTTTCAACTCTTCCCCAGTTACACAGATATCTTCCTCTTTCTACTCTACAAATTAGATCCTTTAAATCCCCTATTTAGCTTCTTTCTCACTAAACTTTTTAGTCAGGTTGCCAAGTTTTCAGCCTTGGGTTTTGTCACAGTAACTGCTCAAAATAATAAAGGCCTCCTTTGTGAAGTTCATTGCAGGGCCTTTCAGCTCAATTAGCTGCCTTAGCTCTGGCTGCTCCTCATGTAAACTCACTTTCCTACTGCTCATCTTGAGTTTCACAGCAAGCTTGGCCACCAAGAGTGAAAGGACGTGGTCTACCAATCACACCAGAGATTAGAAACATCTTGTCTGGAATGAAAACAAACACAAATATGAGGATGTGTCTGAATAGAAAAAAGTTTTCAGAAAACCTTCATGTGTCATCTTAATCATCTTCCCATTCATGAATGCACTTGATTATACTTACAAGGTTATGATAAGGAGTCGCTCACCAGTGCTACAAGAAGACAAAGCGTTCTGTTTCTTTCTTAGCAGCAACACTCGAGCAAACGCCTTGTGCAGAACACTTTTCACCTCCACATTCCCATCCAGAACTGTATTTACCCTTGATAAATGATGAACTATGTCCTACAGCTGTGCTACATATTTCAGGCTAACAAGGGCAGAAGTAAGGTCATACTGATTCTAGAGCGCTGCCTATTGAGACAGAGGGACTCAGGCTTGTGTCATGTGCTCTGCATTTCATGTGGCTTTAGACTATTTCCAAAATCCCTTGTTTTCCTGAGGACGTGGCAACGTTTATGTACACTGAAGTTAGAGACGTGGCCAGCTTATGCTTTTTTCCCTTCCTCTACCAAATATTATCTTCTTCCTTTAAACCAAGTTTAACCTTACTTTGCTTCCTGTTTCCCTGCAGGGCCCATACACCAATAAGAGAAGTGAAAGCAGCTATTTCTCTTTCTTTCCACTACTCTGAGCAGTGCCTGACTGCTTGAAAATGAGTAAGAGTCATAGACATGACCCAGAGGCTGAGTGAATCTCTAGTTCCAGTTCAAAACAAAAGGGATACTTGAACTAAACCATTGGTACAAAACTTCTACTCCACATCTAGTAACAGGAATTTGTTCTGCAAACCATCAATGTGTGGTCAGACCGTGCAGAAGCTGAACAGTAAGGCTGGGATTTATCTCAATGACCATCTGCTGTCTAAAAAATTCAGATGGTCATGTAAGCCTTCTCAGCACATCATGCAGACAGACAGATAAAGAGTTCATCACATCTCTTTCACATCTTTCCAGGAGTGGTACAAATTGTTCCTGAAAGGTGCCTCTTTGTCTCCATGGGATGTGAAGACCCAGTGTGAGCTAGATTCTGAGCTATCAGGTGTTTGGGCTTAGGTGAGAGGCATTGAAACCATCTTAACAGCTATGTTTATCTGGGCCTTTTGCCCATTTATGCATTTGTATCTAAGGATCTCGTGATGCTGTCAATTCCAAGGCATTCAGAGGGCTGATAGTGGTGTCTCTAGTGACCCCATGTCTCTATTGCTTTCTGGTTTTGGTCTCAGAAAGTTACTTCCCTTCAACCAGGAGTATGTGTTTAGTATTCCAAAGATGATGGAGATAAAAACAGAAGGTTATCTCTCCCTTGCCCTTAACGGTGAAAAATGCTCAAAACCTGCTCTTAAATGAGTAGCCCTCTGAGCAATGTAACTGGTGACTCCTGATTTCCTATGGATTTCTGTTTACAGTTACATTCTCTGGTGCTTAATAATACATAAATGCCAATTATAGCTTTCTGGCACTTGGAGAGGCCATAATGATCCACTCCCACATAAAAAAGTGTCTGGTGGCAGCCATGAGTTCTGCCTGGGAATTTCCTCCAGTGAAGGCATATAGAGGGTAAGTCTCTTCTAGAGAGCCAGCTACTTTCCTGATTGGAATTGACATATGAATTCAAAAACCTGTGTGGAATGGCACAAATACATAGTTAGTCTTCCAGCAAGCAGCAAGCCTCTTAAAAACTCAAAACCAATCAATTTATACTGTAAATAAGTAAACTAAGAATGGAAATACTTTTCCTTCTGTATTTCAGTGAAAGGTTTACTTCACCTCTGCCCGTTTTTCCCATTATATCACATCTCTGAAGGCACAGGCCTGGCAGATGGTAAGAAGAGAATAGTTGGTTTTGTTATTATTTAGATATAGAGCACCTTAACACATGCTAGTAACTGCTGAGTCAGGTGGAGATGCTTCCTTATGGAAAATTGTGCCTCACTTTAAAAAAAAAAAGAAAAAAGAGGAGGTACTTGGAAAGATAAAAGGCAATTCAGTCCTTTGAATACTCATGCCATAAAACTGAATACAAAATAATTACCATAAATGAGGCAACTAGTTCCTACACCCTCCACGACCTGGATGACATCCTCCTGTGTCATCAAAACAAAAGTTACTTGCAGAAAACACAACACTTACTACCTTATCTCAGTCACCTGAGCTCACACATGCAAAAGGAGAAGATCAACATCTTCTAAATCAGCTCTCTCTGCAAAGAAATTAACTGTAAAGATTTTAACTCTACTTCTTTCTCCAAAACTACTGGCACTAGGACAGGCATGTGATTTTATCCCTAAACAGGGTGTTCCTTAGGCTCTTTGCCAGTTTAATTGGCTTATTCATATCCTTCCCTTCCAGATTACCTCAGGGTGATTTACATGTTGGAGGCCTATAAACACTGATGAATCAGTATATGAAACCCAAAAACATTGTTCACTGTCTGATAGGGTCCTCACTGGCTTTTGCCCCCACGTTAATTTTTCTTACTGGAACAACCTAACATACAATCAGCCTCTGACATCATCCTAACGTTACACAGAAAAAAAGAGCTTTGAAAACACAATGGGACTAATGTAATTTGTTTTTTGCTGGTGTTTCCAGGTACTCTGTAGTAGCAAGGAACAGGCAAGGTTTTCAAATGGGAAGATATGGATGCTCCCAGCCCAGCTTCTTCAGTTTACTAGCCATTTAGAAGATTATCTCCTTCTGATTTTCCACCACTAAACCACTCAGACTGAGCTCTAAAGAAATGCAAATGCAAAGACATTTTAATTTCCTCTGTCTGAGAAATATAACTTTTCTTATAGCAGTTCAACAGCTAGTCTAATATGGTTTTACTTACAAAGAGCTGGTGGACTTCCAGTGAATTCAAAACTATTTCCTTCACATGTTGAACCTGAACTATCCCTCTAGGAAATTCTTTGCAAGCCAATTAGGGTCAACATTAACTCCATCAAATACAGAAACAAGCAAAGATCTGTATTCATGCATAAAGAAAGGGTTGAAAGAGGTTCATTTTACCTTTCTTGTTGACTAAAGTCTTGCACTTGTATGTACCTCTGTCTTTTTGTGACATGAACAACATGAACAATTTTCATAGGATCATAGAATGATTACAGTTGGAAGGCACCTTAGAGATCACCTAGTTACAAATCCACTAGATTCCATTCAACCTTGCCTTGATAAAATGGTTTTGATAAAAAGTACCAGAAAATTTACAGAATGCACTCATCTACATCTTTGGTAACAATTCAATATGCTTTGTCTCAGTACTCTCACAAAAAGCAGTCACTCCAGGGGGATATTACTATACCCCATATTCAGACATACTCCATTTTCTCCTTACATTATATGCCACTGTACTGCCTTTCCTAAGCAAGTTCTCTGCTTTGAGACCACCGCTACACAGCCACTCACAAATCCAGCACCCTTCTGATAAGTTCCCATTTTGCTTTCCAAAAAAAATTCTTCATGCTTAAGGCCAATCTCCCTAAGACCATTAACCAGCACTTTTTAATCCATTTCACGGTAAGATTTATATAATGTCTTTAAAAGCCACAGGTTGCTTCATAAGGCAGTCCTCACCGTTCTGGTACTTGTTTTCACAAGGAGTTTGGTATATCAGCTGCTAATAAAGGCTGTATTCTTTAATAACAGAGTCATAAATACCTTCCAGAGGATGAAAACATCTCCATCATTACAACTGAAATATTTCAGAGTCCAGCACTTTTAAATCAGAGCAAATGCCTTAAAACTAGCTTCCCTGTTTGCACTGACAGTTGTGGTTACAGGTGTTATGCACTTATAAGCTCTACTTAGATATTAAAACTTGCACACAAATTCACTCATATTTGCATTCACTGACTGTGTTTATCTACAAAAAAATCTGCAGTCTGTCATGCCCACATTGACTTTATATAACATGTTCATGCAGAAGTTCCAAGCAACATCACAGAATTATTACAGTCCACATATGTAAATGCAAGTGAGCCACTGCATGAAGTTTTTAATATACAATACAGGAAAGAAAACATGTAATGAAATGGTGGGAAGAATGAGGAGTGAACTCCCTAGAATTAAAACATATATGTACATAATTTTTATAAACAGCAAGAGTGTTTCACTCCTACTAAATGCATTAAAAACACAAACCAGTAAATAGGATTCAGATCTCACAAGAAGTCCATTAAAGGACCTGATCATTTAGAGTAATAAAGAAGCATTGCCTAACTGAGGGAAATAAACCCAGCCTGCACTCCAGACTCACTGCAGGAAAAGTGGAGAGCTGGCAGCCCTGTGAATTCCTCCTCTTTGATCCACAATGAAAAAGGATAATAAGGGTGTACATATTCGCCCTTGTCTAGTTTTCACTTTCGTCAAGAAAAAGAGTTATGCTGATTCAGGGCTCCAGTTGTGGCTCAGGAGAATTTTGTCCTTATACTCCCCACACATCAAATCTCCACTTTTTAGAACGTTCTCAAGATTTTCTCTCCCTTTCCTTTATTAAATTAATTCTAGTAACAGACACTTCTTTGTTGCTTGTCACCAAAATATTTTAAGCGCTTTGAATCCTGTCTCATTTTAGATGTGTTTCTAAAGGAGTCAGTTCTGGCCTTCAGCTCTTTGTTTTTCTTTCAAAACCTTATTGAACTGGTTGTGCTCCTCTGTGTTCACTTCAAGGACACCACGTTTTCTTTTGTCATGATAACTCTCACGTTGGAATGTCTCAAACTTACAAATGCAAAACTATCTTTTCCATTTGTTCTTCTTAATAGCACCCTGATGGCTACGCCATTTCAGATAACTGCTAAGAAGGACATGCTGGGGGTGACAATGCAGAAAATGAGGCTGAACCCTTGCAAATTGTAGCTCAGGCAAGAAAAGCTGCACATTTTTATCCAGGAATGTTCAAGTTATGACTCTGTATTTACAGTTTATGCTGCAACAGGGATTAAGAGCTTCAGTAGAGTCTCACCCGCTCATCTGCACTGGGTCCAAATTAGCAGTGACTGTCCTATAACATTAAAGGTAAGCACGTGTTGTGTGAGTGTGGGTATTGTATAGAAAACCTGCTCCTGCTTCCACCCAAGTCAACAGGAAAACAAAACAGTCTAGGAGTCAGAGCTTTCCTTTCTGTACTCCTATTTAAATGTCAACCAGTGTTTTATGTGGTTGTTTATTAAATAATAATAATACAATAATGCCCAGAGGCTTCAATTAGGATTGGGAAGTCACTGCAGTGGGATTGTGCAAAGGCGGAGGCAGGGGTGGCGGGCTGGGAATTGGATGGCTCCCCAGGGGTGAGGAGCAGGGGCTGGAAGTTGGCTCCTCTCGGCAGGCGGGAAGAACTGCTCCTAGTGTTCCCTGCCACCGGCAGCAGCAAAGCCTTTTGTTTGCGTGGGAGTTTGATGCTACTTTGGTTTTCAGTTTTTATTCATTTGGGTTTTTTTAATGTCAAGACATAGAATAACCAGGAAGACGTACAAAGAAGTTTTCTTCAAAGTAGCTCAGCCCACAAAGTGAAAAAAAAAAGAGTGTATGTAGATGGGTATGCTAATTCTTATTAATTAAAACTGGAGTGCTGTGCTGAAGCTGCACACAGGCTTTATTAGCTAATATTAAAACAAAGGGCTGATCACCTTCCACAGAAATTTCACCTTGGCAAAGCTCTGTTTGCTGCAGCAGGGTTACCCCTCACTTCGCACCAATGTGAGCACAGGATCAGGAGCCCTCAGGAAGGACTCGAACACCGATAACAAAACAAAAGGACAAACAGGAGGCACATGGGGAGGACAATCCTAAGGAGCGGGATAAGAACAAGCATGTTGCTCTTGGCAGAAAGCAACCAGCGAAAATTAATTGCGTAGTCAGTCTCTTGCTTAGTTCTTTCTGTTTTGTTATGAAATGGGATTTTTTTTTTTTTTATAGAGGAATAGGATATATTTCAACAGAGGAATCTGAGCTGGATAGGCACTATGCCAGAAGTATATTTTATGGGAAGAATTGAACGAAGACAGCATGGATTTAGTTCACAAGAAGTCTTGGGTGCAGTTGTTTCAGGCTTAAACAAGAAGGGCAGCATGATTCCAAGCCCTCTTAGGAAAGCAGGAGGAGGGAAGGAAGGAGGGAAGGAAGCAATTAGAGGAAAGCTGGGCAGAACCAGACTGTGTGGGATTGACACAAATCCCAAATCAATGCATCAGCAGGAGAATGCCAGGCCCCAACAATGAGGCCTGAAACCGACAGGAGAAAAACCCCAAGAATGCCCAAGAAGGAGTACAAAGGTGATGAAATGCTGCTGGTTAGTGAGGAAAAAGAGTGAGGAGGACAGTGAAAACTTTATCTCCTGAAATGGTGATCAGAGACACCTTTAACTGTGGGTGGCAAGGAGAAACTAAAGATTCCATGGGAGAAAGTTCCAGAAAGCTGGTAATTTATGAGCATCTTCAGGCTGGAGGTGACCTAACTCTGGGGAAGAATTTCAGAAACAACATCTGAGGTGGGGAAACAGGTCATTGGAAATACTTCACAGAAGAACAAGCATGACCTAAAACCGGCTTTCATACGGGCGAGAAAAAGGAGCAAATGAGCTTGGAGGATGACAGAATTACCAGTAGTGGCAGAGAAAGGACAAGGAAGGGATTTGCCAGCAGAAGATGGGTGTTGTCTTCTGTTTCATGAATGGAAAAGGTATGCTAAGTGAGACACACTGCACAGGATTGGCAGAGGGGGGCAGAGGTGGGGAAGGAGGATGTTCGATCAGAGGTGGAGAAGCAGGTTAAGAAGTAGGTATGTATAAATGGTACAGTACACATACATACCACCCACCTGGGAGCCAGGGAGCATCCCAGAGGCCAGCTGCACAGGCAGGGAAGAGGTTTTTGAGAACAAAACATAGCCAGGCACTATCTGAATAAAACAAGAGGATGGATATGACAGGTAAGATAAGAGGAGTTGAACCTTAGTTAATGATCTGGGAAAATAAGAGCTTTAATTCAAGTCCCCAGTTCTTCACTGCTCTATGCAGAAAACTAGAAAACTGAGTTTACTAAAAGTGAAATTTTCAGCTTGTTTCCATTGAGCTTCCATGCAAAATTTCCCAAGAGGCAACAGATGTGCAATGGAAAGTACATGCCCACTTCTTATGTGTTGCAAGTGAACAGAATGGATAGTGGCTCAAACCTTCTAGACCTGAGGAAATCAGTAGGAAATAGTTGATACATCTGAGTTGTCGCTCTGTCCTATGCTGTTTTGTTCTTTCACATCCTGGCACAGTAGAAAAGCCTTAACTTCACTATATCTCAGCCCAACACAGCTGTGTAAGCTCACAGAGGATCCAGCCTCCAGTCCACCACAATAGTGGAGGAACTTTTACAACTCAGCATATTTTACTCCTATGGCTCTTAATTCACATATTCAGTATTACTCACATGATTAATACTTGGCCTGTAATTTTTTTCAACATTCCAGTTCAACATATTTTTAGTTGACTTGATTCTACTCTCCAGTTAATATGCAATGCCATGCTGCTCCTTTACTCTTAGAATCAATTATAAAAAATTCTTTCACAAAGATGTAAAAGAACACTTTGGAAAAAAAAAATCTTTGCACAAGAAGTATAGTTTTCCTTTCTGCTAAAGCAGTGTGGCAGTTTTTTTTTTTTAAGATGAAGAGTAATGTAGAGTTTAGCTTGGTGTGGTGTTTCTTCAAAATCCAGGCAGGGAAAATCTTAAGAGAAGTTTAAAAATGTGAATTCTTTACAATAGTAAAAGGGAGGAAGATAACCACTAGGCACATGTAAATGTTTGTGTATTAAAATGTTTGACATCAAAGGGTAGGGGTGTGCAAGACATGATGATGCAGTAGCATTTCCAGTACCTCATGACACTGCCCTCCTTATACCCCATTACTTTTTTTGGTGATCCTACACAAGGTTGTGACTGACAACAGGTAGAAAAGTGCACTGATCCATTTCCTACAATTGTTGAGGTAATTGCAGTAGTCAGAGCTGCAAAATTTTACTCACTTCTTCCTAATTACTGTATATCCAGGTCTGTTAGCACAATTCATGCATATACACCAGTGAGTTTAGTAATTTTCTTTTTATAGACTTGATATATTATTCTGAATATAGGTGAACTGACTCAAATGGGTTATTCCTGCTTCACCTCCTTGCAAGTCGTCATGGTATTCCAGCTGGCAACTAAGCACCACACAGCCAATCACTCACCCTCCCCTGGTAGGATGGGGAGAGAACTGCAAAGGTAAAAGTGAGAAAACTCATGGGTTGAGATGAAGACAGTTTAACAGGGAAAGCAAAAACTGCACACACAAACAATGCAAAACAAGGAGTTCATTCACCACTCCTCACAGGCAGGCAGGTGTTCAGCCATCCCCAGGAAAGCAGGGCTCCATCCCATGGAACAGTGACTTGGGAAGGCAAATGCTGTTGCTACGAACTTCCCCCCTCCCCCCCACCTTCTTCTTTCCTCAGTTTTATATGCTAAGCATGATGCCACATGATATGGAATGTCCCTTTGGTCTGTTGGGGTCAGCTGTCCTGGCTGTGTCCCCTTCCAACTCACTGTGCACCCTCAGCGTCCTTGTCAGTGGGGGGAAGAAACAAAAAAGGCCTTGACACTGTATGAGCTCTAGTCAGCAATAATGAAAACATTCCTAATTATCAACAGTGTTGTGGTCACAAACCCAAAACCTATCCCACACTAGCTACCTTGAAGAAAATCAACTCCATTCACTAAAAAGTTTCACTGTGACTTCCTTGTTGTCACTTTATATTACAGAACTTCCTGGGTCATTCTCAATAGTCTCATGTCACTGAAAGCAACTGTACCATACAACCCCTTTTTTAAAAAATAATAAGTCTTACCTAAAGCCCACCTAACCCTAATCTAAAGATTTGGTGTTGATTTTATTTTCACCCATACTACTGCTACTGGAAGAGTGCTCCGGAAACTCATTCCTCTGGCACTTATAAATCTTTCCCTTATTTACAGTTTGGATGAGCTAACTGACAGTCTTCATCACAAAAATAGATCTCCTGAACTTATTTCTTCCTTGTGTTTTAGAGAAAAATCATGGACTTCAACAATTATTTGGTTAGGGTAATAATTCTTAAATAACAACACTTTAATTACCTCCTGCAATTTTTCCATTTCTTTTATCCTAATCAGCTCAGTCATCTTTACCTGTACAGATTCTGGTTTTAATCAATCTTTCCTGAGTATGTGGAAGTATATATATATATAGTACTTTAGAGAAAGTAGGTATTTTGAATGTGTCTTGTATTGTGAAATATACTTCTGTACTTCTGCTGGAAATACCTTAGTACCTCAGGCCTAAGAAATAAATTTGTCCTATTGAAAATCAGTGCAAGTTGCAGATGCAGATAATAATTTTTCATACAGTTTACCAGCGCCTAAATAAGCAGAGCTGACCCTCATTGACCTCTGCCTTTCACTCCTGTTCCTGTGTATCCTTTCTCTTTGGCCAGCACTATCTATGTGACTGTATAGCAAAGCAGACTGAGAAATTTATTCCAGTTCTCTCTTGGCTGTTTCTCCCACCTTACAACTCCTGCATTAACCTCAATTTTTTTCAACTTAAATCATCCTTCTCACCTGGCACCATCAAACACTTCACTGATGTTCTGATAGATAACCTCCACTGCATTTTGGTCACAAAATCTGCAACTAAAATGTGTGCCTGATACACAGGTATGCATATCCAAATTCAAGTGGCATGACAATGCTTAAAGTGACTTTTGCTCACTCAGGGTGAGGTGAACAAGTCGTAGAAAATAGTTCAGCTAATCCGTGCTCCCATGTTGGCAAGCAGGGCAGGTTAATGAGATGAGCCACTGTGTGAAGTGAAAGGAATATGGTTAGATGGCATATAAGAAAATATAGGGACTGTGATGTGGACCCTGCATCAAATGAATAGGATGTGTCAAGGAAAAGGAAGCAGAGTCAAGATGGTATATAAAGAGAATGAGAGGAAGACAGAAAAAAAAGAAAACCAAAAAACAATGGGGAAACAAAGCAATGGCAGAAGGAAGAGGAATAAAAGAGAGTGCAAAGCCCAACACTTGGTCACCTATGACATTTCTATCACAGTCCCAAAGCAATGCACTGAAAGGGTTACTTACCCACCTCATTCAAGGCTACAGAAAGGTCAAAAAGTTGTCCTACATCTGGACTTGTCTTTTTAACAGGTGTCATGCTTGAAGTGTAGATCCAATAAAATCTAGCATATCACCATTTATGAATAACCTCTCCCATTGTCAGTATTAATAAAATTTCTGGGTATTATTTATTTTAAAATATGCTTATAATATATAATTTTAAAGGCACCCCATGTAGCACATAATGGGGCACTGTAAATTGGTTATATAATAAGTAAGTAGAAGAAAGAACAATATAAACAGTGGTTTGCAGCCTTGACCCTATGGTGTTTCCTGCCACAATGAAAGTAAAAACACATGTTCCCTGACAACCATCAAGCACTTTGTCACTGCTGTTGGACACTTTGCTGCCTTAGGGCTTGTCTACATGCAAAGCTACATTGGTTTAGCTGGGTTTAATTTGCTGCAAAGGGCTGTGTGAATTCTTATTTTGACTTAAATCAGACTTGCTTCAGTTTAGTTCAACAAACTAAAGGTCAGATAAAAGCCAAGTAACTCTGTTGATTAGGACAATCATGGTTCTAATCAATTGCTTACAATTACAGTGCTGCCTGCGCTGGCAAAAGCTGACTTTCTAGTAGCTTATCTTGATGAAGTTTCACCCGATTCCTCAGACTGTTTTAATTGACTTAAATTGTACCTGAATGGCCCTTAGGATCTAGTGTGACATGAGGTAATATAACTGAATTTTTGCTGCTGCTGAATGCAGAATATATATCTAAAATATTAAGTTCAGTGGGAAAATGCTGGTTATTCTGAAATCTTTCTTCCAATATTGCACCCAAACACAAGCACTTCTCAGCATATAGATGACGGCAGAAGCAGGCACAGGACCTTCCAAACTAAACAGATACATCATACACACAGGGCTTCCTCATTTTGCCTCAGTCTTGCTGGGTGAAGTGCTTGGTAAGAGTACTCAGCAATGATTCCTGAACACAGGGAAATTTATCTGCTTAGGGAAATGTAATAGAAATGACGAATTAAACAAATGGAAAATGAGCCATCATTATCGCAAAGAAGAGTGTCCACAGTAGTAGTAGTACTGGTATCGTAACAGTAGGACAATTATAAGACTGTAATAACATCAGTACATTTCCTGAGTCTTGCTACGGAGAACCAGAACTTGTCTCAGTGTTAGAAAGGCTTGTCAGCACCCTCCTTTCCAAGGAAATACTCCAAGTACTTCCTGTGCAGAGGAAAAGCTCACAGTAGAGGAATCATTCTCCTACTTTCCATAATTAGTTTTAGGCCAAGGCAACTCAGGCAAACACAAGGCGAATTTCACCTAATTGCTCCAATATTGTCATGAGCTATCTGTCCCAGAAAGCACATTGTTCGTTGGGCTGAAAGGTTCTGCTAGGTCATCCCACCACCTGGAACCTGGGCCATACTAAGGGCAGCACAACCACATTGCCAGCAAAGCACACTTGTGTTTACACTGAATGGGTGCTGCTATTAGCAATGTATGCCACATACCGAACGTGTATACAGCAACCCCTGCTTCCAAAGGATGGTAAGGTCTGTGGGATTTTTATACCGTTCGAGAAAGCCTAGCTTATATTTCAGAACACAATTAAAAAAACACCAAAGTGTTAAAATTTTACAAGGTCACATTCATCTTTTTATCTTCCAAAAACAACCTGTCTTTATGACCACGGTTAAATTAACAACATACAGAAAAGCTAAAAGTTACGTATATTTTGGGCAGCTATCAACCTCTGTTAGCTTTTCCATAGGGGTGAACTGCAACACAGTTTATTTCAATCAGGAAGCTGCACAGGAAGAAGCTGTGCTCTTTCCACAAGCACTCTTCCCTCACCGCCCGCCTTAAGCAAGAATGCCCTTTATGCAATCGCGGGGAAACCAATCGGTTACCCTGAGATACAGCTCCCGACACCGTGAGGCCTTCCCTGGCGTGTCCTTAGCTGTCACCTCCGACTCCCGCACGCTCCCTGCTCTGCCTTGGCCATAGGGGCCACTGAACGCACTTTGCCCCTCTTTCGCATACAGACAAGCGACCTGCGGACGTACAGCCCTACCGCAGCGACTCTGAGGTCAGGCAGGGCTCTCACACTTTGTCCCGACAGAAACCCTCGCCCCTTCCCCAAAACCCCGCCGCATCCCACACCCCAGCCCGCACCCTCCCAGGGGGGATTTAAACCAGATCCCGGAAGCCGGCGCGACGGGCGTGGAGCACGCCGGGAGTCGTAGTCCCAGGGCCCCGTACGCCTCCCGGTCTTTGCGCATCGGGGGCGGGGCGGGAAAACCACGAGTNCGGCGTTGTTGTTGACGCCATATTGCTGGTGCGGGGGTTACGGCCGGGAGCGCCACCGCCGCCATCGCCGCCGCCCGGGCCCCTCTGCCGCCATCGCTCCGCATCGGCCGCCACGCACCGCGCCCCCGGCACCAGCCCCGCGCCCCTTGGCACGGATCGCGCCCCTTCACCGGCCGAGGGCGGAATTTGTCCCGGCCGGGCAGGGCAGAGCGGGTGGGGAGAGCGGAGATCCAGCCGGACCGAGCTGGGGCTGCTGCTGCCGCTGCCGGGGCCGCTCCCCAGAGAGAGGCCGGCGGGGAGGCGGCGGAGGCGGCCCTGACGCAGCCGCCCCCTCCTTTCCCTTCCCTCCCCCCCAGCCCGCCCCAGACAGCGGGGAAGGCGCCTCTGGGCAGGGCCGGCTGCTGCTGCTCCCACCGCCGTCTGCGCTGCCCCTCACTTCGAGCCCCCTCGGCCGCCCCGCGCCATGGCTTGCGGCGCCACTTTGAAAAGGACTCTGGATTTTGACCCACTGCTGAGCCCGGCGTCCCCGAAGCGGAGGCGATGTACGCCATTGTCAGCCCCGGCCTCGGCCGCCTCCTCCTCTTTCGCCGCCGCCGCCTCCTCCCCGCAGAAATACCTGCGCATGGAGCCCTCGCCCTTTGGAGAGGTGTCGTCCCGGCTTACCACAGGTGAGGGACGCGGCACCCT
>VYXB01002928.1:443125-464632 GCA_013397135.1 Pachyramphus minor
AAATGGCCGTTTGCAGCAGGAGAGGGGGAGGAGGAGGAGGGAAGGGGAGGAAGAAGGGGGGGCGGGTTGAGCCGGTGCGGGAGGGTGGCCATAGAAAAGGGGTCGGCGAATGCGGGAGGCAGACTGGAAGAAGGAGCCCGAGCGGGAGAACGGGGCGAGGGGTTGTGCTGGGTGGAGGGGGAAACTCTATCCTAAGAAAGGGGGAGGCCGGGTGTTTTTTTTTCCTTCCATTTCCCCGCGTGCCTGGATGTGGTACGGAGAGCCGCAGGGGCGAGTCAAGTTGCGGAAACGCTGGGGGTGGCAGGGGCTGGGAGTGTGACCGAGGTTGGGCTGGGGTCGGGAGTGGGAGCGCCGGCGGGGCCCTCATCAGTCTCTTCCTCGCAGCCATTATCCATGGGTCGAGGCGGCGGCACCTCCTCCTGCCGTTGCTCAGATATCGTGGGGGGAGGGAAGGAGCTGGAAGGCGGCCTGTCATCCATCACCCGCAAAACGCCAGTGGGAAAAGGGAAAAACGGACGAAACAAAGGAGTGATTCTGCTCTGAGCCCCTTAATGCGGGCCACCGTCCCGGCTGACCCGTTCTGTGGCATCCTTAAAGTTCCATAGGAAAACCGAGCGTTGAAGGCGGTTGTGTGCAAGGGTGAGAGTTGCCTTTAGGGCAGATAAAATGGAATCGGGCGTTCTCCTCGTCTGGGAGACGCGGGGCGAGAACGAAACCCTTTTACATTCTTAACCTGTGAGAGATGAGTCAACCGCGGCCCTAAAAGCTCCAGGTCTGCTTGTGTAAGGGTTGTCAATTAAAAATCAACGGAGTTCTTAGCAGCGAGTAGGGAGAGAAGAAAGGAACGAATCTTGGCTGGGCACTCAGGACCGATTGGCCCGTGCCATGGTTAGTCCAGTGGGCAGCTTCTAGCCGTGCACTCAGGGAAGGTGCAGCTCGCGGCCATGGGCGGCTGTAGCGCCGAGGTATGGATGCATCCGTGTCCTTTGTGTGCAGGGGAAAAAAGCCCTCTGCAGTTGTTGCAGCAGAATTCCTTCCACTGTTGCATTCGGTACTCTCTTTTATAACAAAAGTTGGCTCTATATTACCAGGCAGTAAGTTTCAAATTGCCATCTCCTCCACATAGGGCAGTGCCATATTTCAATATTCTTAGTTCTGAAAACTATATTGTAGAATACATTTTTTTACGGGTTTTAATAAAATAATAAAAAAATTGCTGTGGAGGAAATATATACCGGGCATACAGAATTAAACTTGGCATCAGTGCCTTGATTTTTTTTTTTGAACCTCTAGGAAAAGATCTTGAATGAGTCAGCGGTCTGAGATGAGAGTTGTGATGGATGGCACTCCCTGGTACAGTGAGGCATTACATGTACTTTGAGATAGATGTTTAAAATCACAATTAATTTGATTCTTTTAGAGGATAAATGTTGCTTCTTCACAGGGATTTCTTTTGGCTTGTTTCTTTGAGATTTGGAGGGCTTAGGTTATGAATATTCAATATAATTATCATCTGGCCAGTAAATATATATTCAGAAAGGAGACAAATCAATGAGATTTTCAGTAGAGACAACCTACAGCAGTATTTGAGGTAATACCTAAGCTCCTATCTTAACAGTTGTGAAGGACTTAGAAACTGAAATGTTACTGAAATTGAGCATATACAGGCCTCATTATCTCCTGAGAAAATCAGAGGTGCAGGTAGTAATCTGTGTGAAAAGGTGATTCTGTACAGACAAGGATGTATTTTATGTAAGCTATTTGTATAATATAATGAAGAGGGAAGGACAGTAAATCAAAATGTCTCTTACAGTGCTTGAAGCATTTATAAATGGTGCATGTTTACATGGGTTTGGCTTAAAAACTCTTTTTGGTTTATGTTACAGGAAAAACAAAAAATCTTTAAACCATGCAGGTAAAAATGTGTCTGTTAATCAGCTTAATTAATTTTTACCTTCAGTTGAATTTGGGGGTATTACAACATTGTCTGTATTTCATTTTGACCATTAGTGAGCAAACCAGAGCTTATCATTTTAAAGGGAGCGCTTGAAAGATTGTGTGGGATTCATCTCATCTAACTCTGTAAATGTATGACTGACCTAATAGTTTGTTGTTTTCTTGATAGTCAGTTGAAAGAAACAAATGGTTTATTCTAGAGCTGTGTTCTAGGGTGAGGCAAAGTGTGGTGCAGAAATATGTATTGCTTTCCAGTGACTGCAAACTGAGTTTGTGACCATGTAAGCATTCAGATGTCTACATCAGGGTTAGATAAATCTTGCTCTGTGTGAAAAGAATTCCAGTCCGACTTGAAAAGTGTTCCCAACTGAGTCACTGTTTTGCGTTGGGAAATTTATTAACAATAGCCAGAATTCAGTTGACTTCACTTACGGTTTTCTCAATCTGTTACTGTAATGCTTAGGTTTCTAGCACTTAAAATTCACTGTCTGAATTTTGTTTAATGAAAAGTAAGGGTCATATGAAATCAGAGCTCTGGATATAAAACATTTATCTTCTATCTGATATTCTGTCCTGGTAGTGTTTAACTTCAGCCAGTGGAAACTATATCAACACCAGGATTTCTTACCACATTGTTCATTATTTCAAAAAAGAATTATCTGGAAGTAGGATACAGATTGTTTGAGGGGTGTGTTAAAACCTGAGTCAGATGAGAAGACAGCTGTCTGTATAGAGTGGTCATAGACAAATAATCAGTATGTCTGTTTGAGAGAGGGTGGGCTTATTCAAGACAATTTATCTCTCACGAGAGTGTTTTAATATTTTGTGGTTATTTGAACAGCTGTTAGGTCACTTCCAGTTTGTTGGTGAATTTGGCAGCCAAACTGTAATTGTGGCTTTACAGTCTATCCTTTCTGTGGAAATGTGCTTACTGGCTGAGCATACTCTGATTATGTTTGCTAATTTTCGAGTACCATTGTTTGCATGTAGAATGGTGTTTTTAAAACTGTGTTCACTATAAGCAGTGCAGAACATACCTGCCTGGCATAAAATGGGTTTAGTTTTGAAAGAGTGGCACCTCTAAGAATTTTTGTACTGCTTGAATACTACAGATGAATTTTAGTTTCGTGTAAGTTCTATCTATAAATGAGACTGTTCTGTATAATCAGAATAACTGTAGTTGGGTCTGGGTGCCTGCGAATAATTCATTACACTTGTTGGGTTTCCTCTGAAGTTGGAAGGCGGCTGTTGAAAGCTGTTAAATGAATTCTAGAGGGTGAAAGGAGAAAGCAGTGGCAGTACTATTTTTCTGTTCTCTGCTGGATGTTTTGGAACCCTTGTTTTCAGTTTTACCCTGATAAAAGATTATGTTTGGGAATGGGGAGAAAAAAAGAAAAAACTACACTGGAATTCTTTAAATTCAGAGGGAGGTCAGTTGTTAAAAGCCTACATGTCTGGATATTTCTGAGTTTGAAGCTACAGTCCAAAGAAATGAGTTGGGGGGTGGAAGGGAGAGATAGTGTTGACCTTAGGGATTTAAATCTCCTAATTCCTGGTACATAGTAACTGTAAAGACAAACTGAGATCAGTGGCTTTTTTTTTTTCCACACTCCATCCAAAATCAGAGTTTAATTTGCAAGTAGAACTTTATACAAGAATGTTGTAGTTAAAAGCTGGTGTAGTTCATGAAATCACTTAAAAATCCACAGACTTTTGCATGTGCAGTTTTTCCTCCATCTGAAACATTCATCTGCCTTAACACTTCCCCAGCAACGAACTTATGTTGCAAACCAAAAATTGCAGTGGGTGGAGCTTTTGAGAACAGGCCTTCAACTCAGGTCACTGGTTGAAATCCAAGCAGAGATAATGTCAAAAGTTTGAGGGAATGTGGAAACTATTGAATTTATGCAGTACTTAGTAATGAATATGCCTAATTGGTACTTACTGCTCTAAGGGCAGTTATATGGTGAATGTCCCTAGTTACAGATTGCAAAGGGAGGTGGTGTAAGAGTTCCTCTCTGGGGAGAGACTCTTTATGAACATAAGGTAGATGAATTTGCCTTTAATGTATACCTTTTTCTTTCTGAGACCAGTTTGGAAAAAATTGATATAATTGACACATTTTCAAAGTTACTGCAAGAAAATTACTTTGCTTTTTGAATAGGAAGAATTGTTAGTCTTTCCTATAAGCTGTCCTCCTATGACCTTTGAGTTGCCCTCTTGAGCAAACGGAACTACTTCTGTCTCAAACTTGGTCAGGCAGTGGCCAAGTGCAGGTTTGGCTTTTAAATGAAGAGATCTAAGGGCTTTGGAATGTGACATAGTAGTGCTGCATCTCTTTCTGCTTAATTTCTGTTTTGTTAACATTTATCCACATGTGTATTTATTGCTAAATTAATCTTGGTGAGATGCCAGATTTCTCATTGTGCTCCAGTATTGCAGAAATCATTAGGATTTTAAAAAACAAAACATTCCCACCCCCTAAAAAAAGGTCACGTAATGGCTGCATGTGGACTTGAGAATTTAGTTTATATGAGAAATTTCTGTATAGATGCCTGTGGTGACTATAAATATTAAATATCCTTGGTTGTAGGTGTAATAAAATGTTGAAGCAGTTTTTTTGTTTCAGTCACAAGTCTGATAAATGCAATGTGACAAATTTTTATGTGAAGGGAAAGATCTAATTGCTGTACCTAATACATTTTGCATTGCTTGATTTATTTTTCATTCCTCAATCCCTTGATCAGGAGAACTGGGATTTCCTGAAATAACACATTTGCAGAATGAGCTAATGCATATGTGAGCATCCAGCTTGTTATGGGAGAACCAGAACCTTCGTCAACCTGAAACCTAAAGTAATTGGATTTCGTGAGGGGGTCTGCTCTGTGCCCCAGAGTCCATTGCGAGCTGCTCCTGTCCTCATTGTAGCTATAGCAGTGGCTGTGAAGTGTCACTGTGTACCCGTTATCAGTGTTCCCTTGGACTTACAGCATGCTCCTCTGAGATGAGCATGGTTTCCAAAAGTACTGTTTCTGTTACTGGAGTCTTAACAGACCATGCCTGATTAAGAAACATTGGTGGAATAAAATGGTCACATCAGTGTGACCAAAGCAAGAGAGTAAGAGGACTAGCTGGGTTGTAGTGCCTGTCTGTGCCTGCAAATTCCCTGGTTAAGTAGATTAAAAAAAGTGAGGGATGCTGTTACCTATTGCTCTGCTGCAGCGCTGCCCTTAGGGGAAGCTGGCATCCTAAAATTGACATTCAGTGTAGTCTGGTGGGGAGAGCAAAACTATGCTTGTGGTAGCATCACCTAGGTGTCGAGTAAGGGTGAAGGTCTAATGGAAATGTTATGCATTACTTTGAACTAGGGACAGTGGAGCAGTTTTGCTTAAACAGAAGCTGGAATGCCTGAAGATGCATGCTGTTGACATCAGGATAGCATTTGATTAATACTTGGAAGAAATTTCAGGCATGGTTCAAGTTTGAATGTGTATGTTGAATACTGACAATGCAAACTGAAACCTGAGCTTAAGGTTCCATTTCAGGCCAGGAAAACTGCTACTCTGATTTCAGCCTATTGAGTCACCTTCCTGTGTGTTTTGCTGAATTTTCCTTCAGCTAAATGAGAGAAGCCAGGAACTGAGATGAGAGATTGCTAGTTTAAAAATCAAGGCAAAAGAAAAAAAAATCCTTGGGGGGAACATTCGGCATCTACACAGTTGATAAGCAGTTATTAAAATGGAGAAAATAATTGTTTGCCTTGTTACCTTTTCACGTTGAACTGCTGTTTCCTTTGTACATAATTTCTAGGTAATTACAGGTCAGGATTAAGTAAGTAGATGACAGAATTTTGGAAAAGATTAACTTGACTTTTTATCATGAATTAAAGGAAGTTAGAAGACTACACCACTCCTTGGAAATGAATATTTGGCTTTGTAATCCATTAGCGTGACAGATCATATTTCAGATATCAGACTCAGACTCTGATTTGCCCCCGTCATGTTTTATCCTCTCTTCATTAGGAAATCATCCTTCTCTGAGTTGTGTCTCAAGTCCTGAAGGAAACCTGGTATGAAAGCTGTCTTTCTTAATGCAGTATTTCATTGTATGTACTCAACTTTATGCTCGCATTACACAGCTCCAGATAAAAAAAGTGTGTTCATGCTTTTCATTGTATTGAGGTATATTTGACTGAATCGCTGGTGCCTTCAGTGGTTACAGTGACACAGAAGCATTTTTGGTTTATCATTCTTTATCTTAGCCTTGAACCTGAAGGAGGAGAAGGGGGTATAAAACAGATTCTTGTGTAGCTGGCAGAGATTTCTAGTCATCTTGAATTTGAAATGTTATTTATGAAGTACTAATTCATTTCAGTGCATTAGCAGTGTGGCTTTTTCTTTCTGCTACTCCAGAGTCAGCAAGTCTCACTTTCACTTACAGCACCTCTGCCTGGTCTTCCCTGCTAAATAGCTCTGTGCCTTCAGAGGCATCTCTAACCCCAGTAGGAAACACTGAATACAGGGGATAAAAGAAACCGAGGATAGGCCACAATGATGTATGTTTGATCATATTAAATATATTCCTTTTGTCATCTCAGATGAAATCACTGCATGACCTACAGCGTTTGATTTGAGCTTTAGCACCTATAAAATGGATGAAAGTATTTATTTAAAATACCTAATAAGTTGTAATTTATGGGATTCAAGTTCTCACTTCAATTTTATAGTCCTAGAGAAGCTCACATAGACTAGATTTTCTTTAATGAGTGTACTTTAACATTCTGGTTCTTTATATAAAATAATTTGTGAATTAAATGCATGTCATTGTTGTAAAGAACAATTTGGGCCTCTGTATTGAGGAACACATAAAAAAACCTGTCCTGTGTTTGACACCAGTTAAATGCACATTTTAATTCAGTTGTCAACTGCAGAGGGAATAGTCAGAGCTAATTGGAAGTAAGACAGGTTAAGGAACTGAACTTAAAAAAGGCAGGAGGGTTTTTTGGAAACAAAACTAGGTTGGATCTGCTAACTCTAAGCTTTGTTTAACTGGGCCAGAGTTTTAAAGGTCTTTCCAGTCAGATGTCTGCCAAATAGGTATTGTCTGGTTTGCACCGCCTTAATATTTCGTGGCTTCTCTCAGGTGTTGAGATGCTATGAAAATGTTTTCCACATATTTTTGTGGATTTATGAGGCAGAACTGTAAATGACAGAAGTAATTTAGTGCATTTAAACAACTTGTCCTACTGTACTAGATTAATTTGACATTCAGATTTTCATTTAAAATGAGTCATAAATATTTGCAATCTTTCACTTCAGAGTGAAGCTGTTTTGTTTAAAGTCAAAGATTTTATACCACTGTAAGTTAATAAAAATGTCTACTCAGTCTTTGCTGAAGCAAAAATGTGCCTGCTTTATTTGAAGCATTCCTGGTCTGATCACTTATGTGAGAAGTTACTGAAAGTTTGTTGCTATGTTAAACTTGTGTTTCTTGACTGTTGATCTCCATTTTAGAAATCAGGAAGGCATGAGATGAGTCATTCTCAGTCACCTTGCCTGCTATCAGCAAGGTACTGAGTACAGCTTGTAGTCCAGTTCTCTGTACTGAGCAATATTGCCCTGAATCTCCCAAGTTGGTCTGAATAGAGGAATATCATTCACTAAACTAGACTATATACATGCCAAACAAGTGTTCAGCCAGGCCTTAACATTTCAGGCTTTTTTTTCCTGGTTGCTGTTTGTGATGTAGTCAGTGTCATGTTTATTAAGTAGTCCCTTCCTCTGTGCCACTATGCTTAGTTCCATACCTTTACCTGAAGTCATAGTAATGCAAACTGTCAAAGTGACTTTGTCAGGAGAGGGATCTCCCAATGTATCTGTCAGTGGCATTTTTTGAGATTTTGATTTTCGGAGCTAGATTTGAAGGTGGCAAATTAAAAAGTTTTGCCAAATTAGAAGATGAAACTGCTGTAATATAAGAGACTTCTTTGTCCAAAATTCAGTATAATTTGGAATAGAATAATGTGTCTTTGATGCACAAATCTTCATTTTCTATCCTAGTCTTTTTCCCAAAGTCAGTACCTAAATTCTTTGCTGCCTTTCCCTGTTTCCCTATCCCCCACCTTGTTGCTTTTACTCCTTCTATTCCATGACTGGTATTTTAACATTTTCTCTAAATTATTGCCTATTTAATTTCCAGGGATCTTAGGACTGGAGGAAACCTGGCTGATGATTGTTGATTTAACTCTTGCTGTTTTCTCAGTTGACCAGAGTCTGTTTACTTTTTTTGTCCTTGATGATGTTCGTGGTTAATGTGGTTTGAGAATGTTTCTGCAAAAAGATAGCACAAAGGAGAGCTGCAGAGAAGGTTTTTATTCAAGTTGTTACATCTGAAATTTGGCTGATATTTTTCATGTGGGATTTGGAAAGAATGCCCAAGACAAAGGAGTCAAAGTGAAGGATGGACATGGTCTATTACATTTTTCAGTTAATGCAAATACAGTGTGAATGTGTGCAGTCATGTTTCTCATAGTGTAGACATGCTTTACGACAGATGTGGTCTTACGAGCTAGTTTGGTTCTCTCTCAGAATTATGCAGTATCACTTTAGCTAGAACAGCACTTGATTTTGAGGAGTATTGTTTTACCACCATAATGCCATTGAGTAAAAATGTTGCAGGGCCATTGCTGATGTGTGTGTGTGTACCTCACAGACTCTAGATGGGATTCTGTTTAATTTGGAAGCCTGAGTCCATCTTGGTTTAACACAATTTATATATTTCTGTACTATGCTGCAGTGTATGTATCTTGTCCTACAAAAAGTAGGAATCCTCCAGCTCCCCCAAGTGCTTCCCCCCCTCACTTTCTTAGTTTCCAGTTTTCCTGCTGTGCTTCTGTATTATGTCATCTGCATTTGCTGCTTCTTTGAACCAAGTTATTAACCTCATCTTAGGGAGCTGAAAATTGTACAACTGCAGGCGTTGGACTGACAAGGTGTGTAAAGGCTTTAATCAACGGACAAAATCCAGGAAGCTCCTTTGCTGTAAATGCTGATATTCCTGTTGACTGGAAACAATTTTCTTTCTTTTTGTAAATCACAAGCCTCTAGACTGACTTGCAGAATTGAAGAACCACGCCAATATTTAAACATTTGAGCTAAGAATTGTTGAATGTTTGTTTCTGCTTGGTCTACTAGAAGCTTCGGCCACTGACTGAATAAGCTGGTAGCTGAAGTTACTTGCATCACATGGTTGCTTACTAGAAAATGATAAGATATGGAACCTCAGTAGTGTAGGGATTACAAACGTGAAAATTAGTTGAGAAGTTTTCATGGTATTGTATTGGCAAAATGCAGAACAGAAATAGGAGGGTTCTGAGTGGCGTCCTTTGCAACTTAGACATGATCACATGGATTTGTATGTATCTGAGTTTTGGAAAGCTGTCTTTGCCAAAAAGTTTAGAAGTCTCAGTAAAAGCCAATCCATTGCTAGAGGATGTGCAGTTAGGCCACTAAAGGCACCTGAGAGCCATTTGGTACATGGAATTTCAGAGAGAAGGCACACAGGTGTAGTAGTTCCATTGCAGGAATTGCCTTTTCCCTTGTCATTCTGTAGTGGAGATGAAGTTATTGGAGTAACTTCCTGTATTTCATTTAGTGTACTCAAATGCTGAACTACATATTGCCGTACTCCTTTAAAAGAGACTATTGATCCATCCATTATGTTTATTTAGATAGATCTGAGGCTGTCAGAAATGTTGCAGAAGGCTTTTGTGTTTTGCCTGTCAGTTTTCTATTCTTTGATATTTTAAGCAGTAGGTGATCTTCGCATGTTGTCTAAATTGTGTTTTCTTCTTCACTGTGCTGCCTGTAGGCCACTCAGCCTGCAGAGTGGAATGGTATTTCATGTGGATGTTTTTTTTATTCTAGAGTCTCTTGTTACTGTTAATTGTATGAGTGATAAACGCTGTGGGGGGGAGAAAGATGGTTGCAAATCAAATGTATGAAGGGAAGATGATTAATACCAGTATAAGTTTTATAGCCTAATTTTTATCCCAGTATTGTATAGTTGATAGCTCCTAAATTTTAGGATACTGTTCATTTTCGATGAACAGTACTCTGGCACCAATACTTGACCTTAACTAACAGTGTTTTTGCTGGTATTCTCCTGGTGGAAAAGGTCTGGGCTAATGTTTCTTTTAAGTAGTTTAACTGTACATGTCTTGAAGAAAACACAGTGGGTTTTGCAGGCCATTTTGTCTATCTTTTGTCATCTGTTATTTGTCTACAGCGTTTTGGTGTTTGAGTGAAAATCAAACAAAATGGTGACATGTAATTATTTTAGGCTTTTTTTTCTTTTTTCTTTTTTTTTTAGAACAAATTCTGTACAACATAAAACAGGAGTACAAACGCATGCAGAAGAGAAGACATTTAGAAAATAGCTTCCAGCAGACAGATCCTTGTTGTTCTACTGATGCACAGCCACATGCATTTCTCCTTACTGGACCAGCTTTGCCAGGTACCCAGAAAATTCCGTGTAATTCTGTGTGGTTTTAGACTCTGTGTAAATAATTTTTTCTAGTTACCTGGTGGTTTATAGCACATTCTCACCAGTTACTGCTGCCTTTTTTTATCAGTACTAGCATTGATCTGGAAGGTGATAGCTTCTCATTTTAAGAATCTGGAGGATGTAAAGTTGGCATTTGTTTTCAAGAGACTGTCCTGCATAACCGGTCCCTGATATTATATATAACAGGCTTTTGCAAAGCAGCTGTTGTTGCACTAATATACTGTAGTGTGATACTGTACTGTAATTTTTATATTAAAAAGAAGCTTAAATTTGTACATGGCAACTGCCATATAAGTGGTGTTCGTAGTGCTTGTGTAACACTCTTGGTATTTTGATGGTAGTGCTTGTTGTCCATTGCAGATGTGTTCCTTTTGAGTGTCCAGTTCTACTTTAATTAGGAGGTTCAGTTAGCAGAGAGAGATTCCTCCAAATAGTTTCTAAAGTTCCTTTAATGTAAAAGATGTGAAGAAAACTGATTATCAAAATGGTTCTGATTTACTAGTAAATTGTTGTGCCCAAATATTTAATCTTAGGTACTTCATCTGCAGCATCATCACCATTGAAAAAAGAACAGCCCCTGTTTACTCTCAGACAAGTTGGAATGATCTGTGAACGTTTGCTGAAAGAACGTGAAGAGAAAATCCGTGAAGAGTATGAAGAAATTTTGACCACAAAACTTGCAGGTATCTTGCACTTCAGAATAATGTGTTAGAGTGAATTTGAAAGCTTAAAACTTTTTCTTATTTTTGTGATAAAATATTGGGGTTTTCCCCCCCTGACCTATCTTATTAAGGGGTACTTTACTCCCTTCTTTTCTTCTATGCTGCTTTGGATAGAAACCATGACTCCTGGGTATTACTAATCAGTGAAAACAGTGGTTAGAACTTTCTCTTGCTATCATGTCTGAATTGATCATTTCCTCCTCATTTTTTTTCCCAGAAAGACTTTGTATTCTACTGCCCTAACAGCTCTTTGTGAAGAACTTCTTGTGTTTTGGGTTTTTTTTTTCCCCTGCTTGGGAACTGACTTCTTTTTTCTGGAATTTGGCAAAATGACAGTACCTAAGATTTCCCTTTCTCTTCCCAGTATTAACATTACACTGCTGCCATCAGTGTTTGATATCTGCCTGAGAGTCAGTTTAACTGCATTTCTGATGCGCCTTGTTGAATTGTTGTATTTCACACCATTCAGCTAAAATTTTTAGTACCTGATGCCAGCTTATCTCTCCAAAAGGATCATGTTAATGTCAGCATTGTAAATATGACCTTTCTTCAGTTTTTGAAGTCCTCTACTTCTAAACTTCTTCCTGGCATTTGAGCACCTAAATTCTGGTGCATTCAGAGTAGGTGCCTGCACGGTATGATCTAGTGTCTGTTTTAATACTTAGTGTGATTATAATGAGCATCTGATGCACTGTTCAGCAGCACACTTTGAATACCTACAGCTGTTCTGCTTCCCACCTGAAAACACATCAGAATTAAAGTTTGCTGATTTCTTCGGGTGTGTGAAGGCATGCCCATGCAGAAAGTCACCACACCTGTGTCAGGCTTGTGAGTTACCTGTGATAGTATTGTCTCTGCACTGAGATCCAGTTCATGTTCTGTTCTTGCTTATCTGCCATTTCTATGTAAGAAATTCCTATAATTGTAAGTCCTTTTTAAATCTACATCTATGTACAACTCTAGCTAGAGTTCTGAATACTTCTGTTGCTTTGGGCCTAATGTTCTATTTCTGCGTTTTTAACCTGCTTCTGACTGATGAATTGGGACTGCAGAACTTTTTTCTCCTAATTTGTATTTGTTAGGAATTGGGTTAGTTCTTGTATTCTCTTAAATGTATTTCATTTAGCAGCAGTCATAACCATTTGAAGGCCAGATAGATTTACATTTGTTCTAGATGCTTTCAGAGTACTTGTAGTTTTTTATAAGCAGGAAAGCCCTCTGTCAGGTTCCTTACATGTGCTCCATCTTTCAGTCCCAAAGGGTGCATTGTCGGTTTTGTTTTTGGGAAGGGAGGCGATAGAATTCCATCTGGGGAGTTGTGGTTTAGTGAGGTGAGTTGGGTTTACTTGTTCTTGCGATGGTGCTCACCAAGAGCAGTTAGGAAGCTCACGTTACTGCATCTCATATACGAGGCCAATAAATACATTTTCAGAATTATATGGGAATTTAGAAAGAGAGACTGCCAAAACAATTTAAAAATTCTTTACATAGAAGACCAGTTGTAATTGTCTGCTGGCAGAATGGTTATATGCTTTTCTAAACTTTGTGCAGTAAGGAGATTCTTAGTGAAGTCAGTGGAAATTAACTGGAAATTCCATAATAAATCTCAATTGAATAGCTTCTTTCAAGTGACTTAACTGAATGTGCACGTTCAGGTACTTTCCTTATTCCTTTCTGAATCACAGTTGTCTTGTAGGTAGTTAGCCAAGTACTGCGTATTCTTTTCTTTTCCCATCTTCTTTGTGAGCAGAGTTGCTTTTCATGCAAAGTGAGCATTTGGTAAATGGAAAACTCAGATCACTGTAATGCCCTGATTTCCCTTCCTGCCTCTGTTACCTGAAACTGCTGTGTTAGCTTGAACTTGGGTTTGCAAGGGGCTAAGTGAAAGACTGACTAGAAAGGTTTTCAAGAATCTGTGAACAACAGCCTTTCATAGTAAAGGTCGAGGCAAAGACTGTAGTAATCATGTCTGTATACATGTCATTTAGCCACCTTTTGACTTAAAATAGGATGTATATGATACAGGATGACAGTGATGTAAGTATCTTTACCAGTATTCACTTAAGTTTTCAAATTGGTCACTGTAGGATGCTATTAGCTTTGGGTTGCTTAACTTCTGAACCTAAATGCCACAAGAAAGGGGCTGTTTAGTAACTGGATTTTTAAAAATTTGCAAAGCCATAGTTCAAACAAAGATGATGTTACAAAGCAGCTGTATATGGTGACATACAGCTTTCGAGAAGAAAGTTTGCAAGCTCATTGTTGGCCTTTAACACATACTTTTAGGAAAAGTTCTAGTTGCTGTTATTTTTTGAAATGGTTTCTGGACAACAGATCCTTCAATCTTCTCTTCATGTTACTTTGTTGTTAGGCTACAGTCCTTGCATGGCTGCTGAAAAGCCGTGGGTCAGAACTGCAGTGAAACAGGTCGTGCTTGTGGGCAGAGGGGAACTGGCTGCTGTGACTCTGGGCCCCCTCGGTCAGGGATGAATGTCCTTAGATCTTTGGGTCCGGTCCATACTTTGGGCTACTGCTGCACTACTTGCTGATTACTGATACCCTGTTTACTTCAAAGGTGAAGCTCATCCCTGCAAGAGGATGGGAACTTTAATGGGGCAAACCTGTGGGACTAGGAACCACTACAAATCTAACTGCATTTTTGGTTGAAGATTGCCTTCTTTGACCTTGCCCTTTTCTCAGAACACCCTACATTGCTGCACATGTATTTTTCCACAAGGGAGGAAGGGGAATGGAGAGAAGCGGCATCTGGTAGATATTACTCTCCTTGTTCAATTTCCTAATTCTGAAAGGTGATATCCTGCTGATGAGTGCAATATTAAAACTGAATAAAATACCACAAATGTATTTGTATGTATGTGTGTATAGAAAGAATAACCTTTCTGGGAAATAGCAGTGCTTAGTTCAAAGCCAAATCAGTATGTTTCATATCTAAATTTCATTTCAGATGGCACAGTAGCTGTTTTCATGCGGTCCACAGTCAACTATGTGTCTCCTACAGCAGCTACTTTTGTGATTGCAATTACTTGGTGTTAGTCACTTAGCATTTCATCCTTTTAGTTTCTCCTTTTGATTTTTCTGGTGGTCACCAAAATAGAATTTCTAACTCTATACCAAATCGCTTTCCTGCACTTCTGTGTTTCCATTTCATTGAATTAATTTTCTTACATCTGGTAGTGATAAGAGCAGAGAAATTGTTTCCAACCCTAACACTGACCTTAGTGCCATGTTCACTGTAACTATTCTGCCCCCATTATGGATTAGTTCAAAATACAGTGTGTGACACTTAGCAGGAGTTAGGTATATTGAGGTCTTTGTTTATGTGCAGCATAATTCTCTTTGAGCATATTGCTGTCCTTCTCGTTACAGAAGTTTGTAAGGGGAAGTCTATTAATTAAGGGGACGTGCTGCATTGTTGTTCTCAGGGATAAAAAGGAAATGACAGCGCTGAACTATGTAATGTCACTTAAAACTGCTAGCAGTGAGTGTGTGTATAACTTTGTATGACTTCTGTGTATAAAAATTAGCCCTGAGTATTTTTCAGCTTGAGTTAAACTTAATACACTTGTAATGCTTCATCCTTGCAGAACAATATGACGCATTTGTGAAGTTCACGCATGACCAGATCATGCGACGATATGGAGAACAGCCTGCCAGTTGTGAGTATCTATTTCTTCTGGTCCCTGTAGCAGCATTGAATTACCAAATGTTGATTAATTTAAATGGCTGTTGTTTGTTGTTAAGCTTCAGCTAGGCCCTAAGGTAAAATAGTTGAAATGGATAATATGGAAGACTGAGGTTGAAAGGAAGGTAGCTTGTGTTTAAAACATGTAGAACTGTCTCCTGTAGCTTGGTGGGTTTTATACTGCCATAGCAGGCTTGCGATAGAGCTGGCATTTGTTACCTCTGGCGTTAACTCTTGTTTTTTCTCTTTCCAGATGTTTCATGAATCACACTTTCTGCATATGTGGGCTGCCCTATACACCCTGTTTTATTGTTGCAAGCTGTCCCAGTAAAGACTTGCAGCAATGCCATATTTTTTCCCCCTGTGAACACAGGTTATTTCAAGCTTTTGTCAGTGGCAACCACTCTTATGCAGCAACTGGTTTTGGAGTGCTCCCTGATGTCAGTACCACCTGGATGTGGACCTTTGCTACCTGTAATAATACCAGTGGCCTCATTTGCTGTATCATTACGATTTGGCTTCTTATGTTAATAAGTTTGAAAAAGTAAAGGATTAAAGCTGGTGTTCTAGAAGTTGCCCTTCACTGGTTGTGTAAATAAAAATGTAGAATGACACTTCTGACTGAAGTTAGTGTGGTTTTCATAACTGTGCACTACAACAAAGCTGTAATCACAGTTAAGTTAGAATGTAATCCCAGGACAATTTTAAGCAAATAGCCCACAGTACTGCCTGTGAAATAGTGAAGGAGGGCATTTCTGTATTCCATGACTTTTTTGGGGGTTAAGAATGGGTTTATATGATTTCTCATTTTTGTAGTTTTTATTTATTCTCTCAGTCTTTAACAAATGTTTATTGCTGCAATTTTTCAGTGTATCATTGTTTTACTGCCCTTGTAGTACTGGAATTTAGTTGGAAGAATAAAACATTTACTTCTAATCTGTTTTTTTTAATATGCAGGTGGAACTTTTGCTGTGTATGAATAAACTTAAATCTGAGTGTTTAAATGAAAACTTTATTTACTAGCAATAGTGGGTGGGTCAGTTTTAGATCAGGAGAAGGAGGTGGATGACAATCTCAGGTCATTCTTCAGAGGCAACGAAATCTTCCTTAGATTGGCTGTATTGTTTCTTCTTGTGGAAGCATGTTTGTACAGAACTGACAAGAAACTGTTGATGTAACTTGCTGCAGCTGACTCAAACAGCTGCATTTACCCTCCCTCAGATTTAAATGACACATCAAAGGAAATCTGTTCATAAGATAGAGTGGGCACATGCACTGCAAGCTGGAGCTGTGTAGGTATTGCAAGAGCTAAAGGTGTGTAATCTCTTTTCAGGGCTAAGGAGTTTGTTGTTGGGACACATTCAGCTGTTTGCAGACTGCTCTGTCGGTGCTGGCTGCTGCTGTCTGAGCAGTGCTGCATCTCGGTGTGAATTGCTGCGAAGTTCCTACATGGCAAGGCTGGATCTGTGTGCTGTGGGGTAGAAGTATTGCTACCAGAGGACTTGAGTTACCTGCTTTGGGGACTTTAAAGCAGTTTCAGAGTGATCCTTTGATTTATAAACTGCTGTCTTCTCTAACTTTTTTTCAGCTTCTTGTTAAGTGGAAGTCTGCTCTGGGATAGATCTCTGTCCCATTTCAAATTAACAGTGGAGTTTTAGTTGAAATGTAATTGCAACTTCAGCTGGTAGAAAGACTCAGTAATTGATTCATGCTGATGCTTATGGTGTCAGAGAAACCATGTAATGACCTCTAGTTCTTAGTGAACTTTTTCACTTAGTGAGATTACAGGTTCAAAATCGGGCATATTGCCACAGTATCAGAGTATTTTCTGCTCTCTTTCCTGAAACCTCTTAACTAAATATTTGGATAATTTCTACTTTTTTTTCCTCGATGTCAGAAATGAGAAATCTCTGCTACACTCTCTGGTCTTCTGTCGCTGAAGATAAAAACAAATTATCAGGGGCTGTAATTTCTGTTGTCTGCCTTGAAGTTTTCAATCCCCCTCCTCTTTCCTACTCCTCACTTTTTGACCTCCTTTTATTGTTAAATTGCCCAGGCCAGGAAAACCACTGCTCTTACGCGGACTACTGTGCAAATTCCAGCATCCCAGTCATCTCCTGTATCTCCTGTGTTAGCACCCAAGCACTCCTGTGCTATTCTAAGTTGATGCAGAATAAGCAGTCTTCTGGCACATTAAATACCATGCCACCATGGGTGCTTATGCATCACAGCTGTGGTATGCCTAATTCGTGCCTGTTCTGAAAATTGCATTCTTCAAAAACTTTCATTTTTTAACCTGCTGCTTGTTCTGTCTTGGACTTTACCTGGCTCCTTTGCCTAATCTCTGTGCCAGTATCTGATTTGATGAATTACACATGAAAGGCTTGTTCTAACAAGTGACATATTCCTCAGTAGGAAGATGGTTGGCAGCTTGATGACTGTTGAAAAAAATTAGGAAAATTGGGGTGCCGTGAGGAGCAGGCTGGTGCTTGAAAATAAACCTGCTTTGGAGAGCCTTTTCAAAGGCTTTTGATTAAGTAGAAATGGGTACAATTCAATAACTACTCAGTTCTAGGCACTACCCTTTGTGGTGGCCACATTTAGAATATTTTTGCAATTTCTGTGTAACTGTAGTCTATCCAAAAGCCAGGCAAGCTGAGGACAGTTAATTGCAACTTAACAGAGTGAAACCAAAGATCTTGGTTAGCCTGTTTTTGAGGTAGTGATGTGTAAATTTCTTTTTGAGCAGATCTCAGTTATTGTGCGCTTGAAAAGCAGCATGTACATCCTGTGTGTTGGTTTTTGTGTCTAGATGTGCATTTAACTGTAAGATGGTTCAGCATTTTTCAAGGTTGCAAAGGAAGGAGTTTCAAGCAGTCTTGTGTGCTGATGTTTGAGATTTGCCTGTGTACTCTTGAATGGCATGACCAGTAGCAGGTTCTGTTAAGAAACTCTGTGTGAAAGCTCTCTCTATTCCTGAGTTGGGAATTGGGAAGGATTTAAGCTCTCCTGTTCCACACTGGGGAGGAAAAGACTGAGGCTGGTGAAGTATTAAGAGTTTATGCTCATGACCTTTGTAAGTCATTCTCAGTGGTGAAAAATGTGAGAATGAATGGTTTTTACAGGCATCTGGCATATTCTTGTAATTTATTGCTGTTGTAGGCTCTGAGCTGAAGGAAAAACTGTGAAGTTTATGTTTGAAACCAATAGTGAAGTATTGTAAAGAGGTGTCAAAGAACAGCATCTATAACAGTAGAGAAAAAGAGTTTGAAAACGTAAGTGTTAACTTGCATTCAGGTCTGATTTTTGGTAGTAGTTTTATTGGAAGATGTGGCTACCTAAGAATATGATACAGTCAGTAGTTCAGAACCTTTACGCTGTTACGGTTTCAGAGCTACCACAGATATTGGCACTTTATTTTTTTTATCCTCTTTGTTTTCAGTGAACATTGCAGACAGTGGAGGTTTCCTTGAGTATCTGCAGAACATATTCTTACTTTGCAGACAGTTGTAGAAACTAAACTAACCTTTAATTCTGCACTTGAAATCTCCTGTGTCTGTATTTCAGCGAAGATACATGAGTGTCTAAGCTGTTACTGATGTTGGTTTCAGATTCAGTGATGTTAAAGGTCTTTCCTGGCAGGTTCTCTGACTATGAAGTCCTACATCTGAAGAAAGAGAGGCAAACTAAATTAAATTTATGACCAGTTTTCTTTAATTTGTTTATAATTGTTCAATCTTCCTACCCTCCTTGCTGAAGAAAATGAAATTACACAATAGTTCCTACATAATTTTATTGAATATATGTCTATACGTCTTGCAGTCTTACGTGCCAAGTACAGAATTAAAGATTTGATCCTGAGAAACCATATGTAGCACAGCAGATGTGACTTTAACCTTAAAAATTTATGTTAGTTAAAGGGAAGAAACAGCCATTAACTATTAATTTTACTGTTTTAATGTGATGTTGCCTGCACATTTGGGGATTAAAGGCCACACACTGTTGAGGCTGGCTTCTCTTTATTTCTGAATGTTTTACCCTCCAGGGGTGTGAAAGTTAGCTGGTGTGAGGTTAGCAGAGGGGAGGTGGCAGGGTACCACTGTGCAGCAGAGCTCGTGGCTCCCTGTCCTCTTGCACATCAGAGAGACATTTGGTGCTGCTCTCTTTGGTTTGTCAAGTGCCTTTGCAAGATAAATGGGTGAGGTTCAGGACAGGGGCTGTTGAGCGTTCCCCTCTGCTGGAACAGCTCGCTTTCCTCTCTGCTGCTGGAGAGCCTCACACACAAAGACTGCTACGAGACAGGTCCCTGAGTTCTCTGCAGGGAAGAACAGTGAAATTCTTTGCCCCTGTGTCTTGGTGGAGCTTTTAGAAGTGCTCCACTGAGATGCTAAAAACTCAACACACTTTGAGTTATCCATTGTTGTTTCCCAGGGTGTATGTTCAGGCAGTATAAAGGCTGATAAACTCAGCCTCTTCCTCCTAACGAACTGGCAACATTTAGAACCAGGCCCTCCCTTAAGCACAGCAGGACATGTTGCTGCGTCTGCAATTACAGTGACTGGAAAAGACTCCTGCCCTCTCTGAAGCTATTTAAAACAAGCCTGACCTATCTGATATAGATTCCTGGGGAAACAGCCTGGTAAGTTACTGGTTCTTGTAACAGGACTTACCCCCTCCTAGTGAGATCTGGTTTATGGAAGTGATTCAGTCCTCAGAGCTCCAGGCTATCCTTTTCAGTTGTTTTGAGTAGGCTGAAGTGCCAGTGCAACTAAGAGGGAGCATTTGGAGTTTACTGGTGGCTGAACATGTGCTCGAAGAGCAGCATTTTACTGCCTCAGAAGGAAAGTGAACCCTGTAATCCTCTCTGTCAGCTGAGGATGTCTGGAAGTTTTTTTGAGGTACATACAGCCTTTTACAATGAACTAATTACCACTCTGCTTTGAAGTGTGGGAGGGACAAACTGAACACCTCTGTTAAGCGAGGCCCTCTGAGGTGCTAAGGCTGACCCAAAGTGCCCGCCATACAAAGTGCTGGAATGCATCTGTCATAGCCCTCCGGAGAGTTTATCAGGGCATGGCAGACACACTGCTCTGGAGGGCAACAGAGCTTTGCCCCTTTGGTTTCTAAGGCTTTTCCCATGGTTGAAAAACACAGAATGCTGACATCAGCATAAAAACATTTGCTCCCCAAACCAAGTCAAGAAAAAAGGTTGGGCTGAGAAGGTTCTTTGAAGATGTGTCATGTGAGCAGTGCTTTTACATGCTCAGCCTATAGTTACTTTCACACAGCTGTTTGCCTGCCTACAGCACAAATCCTTGGCAAGGAGGGAGGCTTACTGTTTGTGCTTTAGGGGTGGATTTTACTACCTTCCTCTAATGTGTGAGTGCCATGTTGTCACTTACTCTGTGCTGACACAAGTTTCAAGTTTCCCTGACAGCCAGGACCAGCTAGTACTGATCACCACAAAAAGGGGATGATTTAAACAGTTCACTTTTGCTCTTCTCAAAGAGCAAAAATTTGTATCTTCGTAACTATTCTCTCCTTCTCTTCCTCAAGAAGCAGTTTTTAGGGACTTAGGACCAGTTTTGAAGAACATACAACAGAGGCTGAACATGGAAGTTCATTGTCTTTTTTAGCATACTTGTTTTATTTATTTTTAAATCTAGTTCAAGGACTTGGAAGGCATTTTATAATAATGACTCGTATCAGCTTATAAGTGTGTTAATAACACTGCTTCATCAGTTCTGTAGCTTACACAGCCAGTGTTGTCCTTTTGGCTTGCTAGCCTGAGTTATATCAGTGTACTGTTAAATACTACACATCAAAGAAGATTGAACTGGCATAACAATACAGTATTTGAAACATGGGCATTAATAGTCCAGTACATTGCACAGGGAGGATGAGCATTAAAAAACAACATTGCTATTCAAGCCTGCCCAGGCACTCGGAATGTATCTCACAACATTCAGCCACTGTTGACTTTGACTCAGTAGCAAAGTTAGTGAGGACTGGTTCAGTGAGAGCACAACCATTGCATTGTTGGAAAGAACAGGTTTAATTAGCACCTTGGTACATTAACAGCCTCCCCATGTCAGCCTTGCCACATGGTCAGTTTTCTGCTTGCTGGGCTTTATGAAGCCCAAGAGTTCCAGCTCAGAAACAGCTCGAATAAAGCGAGCGCTGCACATTTCAGTCAAGGAAACCAAGCACACTTTTTATGACACGTTGATGGAGTTCTCCAGATTACACAACGTGTTGCACAATAACATTGTCGGAAATAAGGGCAGAGCATGATTTGCCTACAGAAGCACAAATCTTCAACCTAATCAGTACTTCTGCTACTTTCATACAATGTGGCAACAAAGGAAGAGTTCCTTTCCCCGCTGCTAAGAGAAGCTTAAAGCTTACAAAGATACTAATTTTATGGTGTTTCAGTAGAATTTATACTTTGATGCCACTTGACAAAAAAAGGAAAGATAGATAATTATAGAGATTTTTTTTGAGATTTCATAAAACAGCACTACCTTCTCCTTACTTTCTATTCATTATAATTTTCTTGCT
>VYXB01002928.1:465158-499018 GCA_013397135.1 Pachyramphus minor
GCACTTGGCCTTGTTGAACTTTATCCCGTTGGAATCAACTCAACTCTCCAAGTCTGTCCAGGTCCCTCTGCAGAGCCCTCCTGCCTTCCAGCAGATCAACACTCCCTCCCAACTTGGTGTCTCTGTCATCTGCAAATTTGCTATTGATGGACTCAATCCCCTCCTCGAAATCATCAGTAAAGATGTTAAACAGGACTGGACCCAACACTGATCCCTGGGGGACACCACTAGTGACCGGCTGCCAGCTGGATGCAGCCCCGTTCACCAGCACTCTCTGGGCCCGGCCCTCCAGCCAGTTCCTAACCCAGCACAGAGTGCCCGTGTCCAAGCCGTGGGCTGCCAGCTTTTTCAGGAGTATTACCAGTGGAGCTTCTATAAAGGGAAAGGCCTTATACTAAAGAAAAGCCAAGTATAGCATTAGAACACATAAATATCCTTCCTCTAAGCCTCCTTTTGTACAACTGTTCATCTCTACTCTGTGGCAGCACTACTGCTGTAGCCATGGGTTTTGGTTCTAATGCTCATCCCTGAAATATTTTTCATTCCTCAGTTCAGGATCAGGACAAAGTAAGAAGCAGAATGAAGGTTTTGTGGAAAATAATCAACTCTAAGGTACTAGAACTCATGGCTCCTACAGAGACACCACATTTGTAAGCAACTCCTCTGCTAGTGCTTTCATCTTCCTCATAATGAACTACTGTTTCTATTTCTCCATCTGCTCTCTAGGTCACAGCCCTCCTACCATCTGTTCCCCAGTAATGCCTTACCCCTATACAGCAGCTATACAAACTCAGATGATTTAACCAAACAATTTCAACTTGTTTTATGGACTTTTGGTTCTGTTTCAGACCCAAACAATTCCTATGGACAAAAGCTGCTCTCCTACCTCACCACTCCCATCCCAACTGTTTCATCAGATCTCTTTCTTAGACATTTTCAGTCCATTAAGGCTGTTTAAAGTAGTATTTTTTCTGAAATTAGTTATCAGTGCACATGAACCTGTATTTTAAAAACATAGGTTCATAAATCCTTTAAGCTTTTAGATGTCAAGGTTGAGAGAAATGAGAAAAGGATACTGGATAATATCATCCATCTGGTCTGAGGAAGCCATATCTGCTTTTGGTTCCTCACCTGCCATCACCACAGTTGAGAAAGCCTAGAAAGAGAAAAGCAGCACAGATTTAATACAATTCACAGACAGAGCCACATATAAAACACTGAGCTCTGAGCTGATGGCCATCACTCAGGAGGATTGAGATCTTGGAATGATAGCTCTATGAGCATGTCAGTTCAGCAGCAATCAAAAGAGCAAGCAATACAGAATGCAAGACATCACTCAGTGAACTCATGTGCCTCCTATTTTAAATCTCAAAACAGTTCTGGGTACTGACCCATTCTCAAAGAAACCACAGAACTGAAAAATATTTTCAAAGTGAGACTGCTTAAACATTCTGAGGAAATGAGAAAGGTAAGTTGGCTGTGAAGAAATCTATAAAACTCAGGGACAGCAGGAGTCTGAGTAAGAAAATACAGTACACAAACAAGGCAGCAGAAAACAAAACAGAACAAGCAAAGGGAGTATCATCTAAACAGCAGGTAGTTAAGCTACACGGTTTCTTGCCAGGGGATGTTGTGGTTGCTTAAAAATTGTAATGTCATCTATGTAGGCTTAGAAAATACAGAAGAACAATTCAAGTTCTCTTGCTATACTCTCCCTGCTCTTGATCAGAGTATGAGACAGGATATCAAGCTAGAAGGACCTTTGCTCTTCCCTGGCACAAGCATTTTCTCCAAGAGCCCCACTTGCTTGTTTCCAGAAAAGTGTCACAGAATACTTACAGAGAAAAGTAAATCAATTTTGTGAAGCACAAAATGTGACCTGTGCCAAGCAGGTCATAGAAGCAGAGGCAAAATATTTTCATCACAGGGTAACAGTGATGGAAATAAATGATTCAAATAGAGGAAGACTCTGATTGGAGTTACTGTATGTTCTTGTGGTCTTGTGAACCAAGGTATGCAGTGATCTAAGCTGTCAAAAGGGGCACTAAAGAAAAGCAGACATGCAGAAAAAGATTAAATCAGAATACTGAAAGCAGGCAAAAGTACTGTTTGCATCATCACATACCTCTAACCAATCAACAAGATTGATTAATCTGCCACACTCCAAATGAAGCTTATACACTATGCATATGTCAGGGGCTTTATTAGAAATACTTCCTCCATCACACTTCAAAGCTTGATTCTGATGAAAAAAAATTGAAGGCAGTAACTGATCAGTTTTTAATCATGAACAATTTTAAGGGCTAGTTATAACTATTTCAGGAAATTCATATGGCAGGTATTCTAACCAAATTCCAACCAACATTTACTGTTTGTGTGTTTCATGGCACATTGATAGTACAAAGAAGTAAAAAAAAAACAAACAGGAAAATAAGAAAACAAAGCATTAAAAAAAAAAGCAAAAAGCCACCCAGCTACTTCACTTCTGGTGTTCCTTTGTGCACTTATACCATCTCTACTATAATGAGTGGTTATCTGACTAGGCTGTTATCCAATTCTTTTGCTAGTGCTATTTACATATGAGAGAGAAATATTGTGTTTTATGGACTCAGGAAAAGAAACAAGACATGATTTGCCTATGTAGAAAATAGAAAAATATCCCCTCCCCCTCTACCCTCAAAAGGAAGAGGAAGACTTAGTATAGATCTGTCAGATGTACTAAAAAGCGTAATTGCTTCTGTCTTCTCAGAGATTTATGGTTGAAATGGGACCATTATTCATCTCTGGCTTGAAACTCAGCACCTATAAAGGCAAAAGTCTGATTTCTCATGAAATACTCTATGTTTCAGGAAATTTATAGAATCATTAAGGTTGGAAAAGCCCTCTAAGATCACCAAGTCCAACTGTTGACCAAGCACTGCCATGGCCACTTCTACACCATGTTTTTTAGTGCCACATTTCTCTGTCTTTTATCTCTCTCTAGGGATGGTGACTCCACAACTTCCCTGGGCAACATGTTCCAGGGCTTGACAACCCTTCCGAGGAAGGCAATTTTCTAAATATCCAATCTAAACCTCCCCTGGTGCAACTTGAGGCCATTTCCTCTCCCCCTATCACTAGCTGCCTAGGAGAAGAGACCAACCTCCTGTCAGGTAGTTGTAGACAGTGATGAGGTCTCCCTTGAACCTCCTTTTCTCCAGGCTAAACAACCCCACCTCCCTCAGCCGCTCCTAACAGGACTCACTCCCTAGAGCCTTCACCACCTTTGTTGCCCTTATCTGGCCCTGCTCCAGCACCTCAATGTCCTTCCTGAACTGAGGGGCCCAGAACTGGACACGGTACTCCAGGTGCTGAGTGCAAGGGGACAAGCCCTTCCCTGCTCCTGCTGGTCACACTGTTCCTGATCCAGGCCAGGATGCCGTTGGCCCTCCTGGCCCCCTGGGCACACTGCTGGCTCATGTTCAGCTGTTGTTGACCAGCACCTCTAGATCCTTTTCTACCAGGCAGCTTTCCAGCCACTCAGATACAGGTCATCAGCACTGAACCATTCACTTGAGAAGTAAAAAAGCCACTTGAGCCAGAGGCAAAAGTCCTTGTACAGCTGCAGAAATTGACAGCATTTCATTTCAGTTTCATGCACTCTAACAAGTCAGCCCTCTTCACATGAAAACAACCACTCATCACAGAAATCCAGTTCACAGAATTTTTTTCTAAAATGCTTTTAGATGCCAGTAAAATATACAAGCTACTTTTGGAAAGTTATAAACCTGTAGCAATGATACCTTTATAAGTAAATCCTTTCCAAGATAGGAAAGAATGCTCGGCAAAGAATATAACTTTGTTCAAGAATCTCAATCCCTTCAATTGGTGAGACTTAGATCCAATTTGGACATTAGCATCTATGAGACATTTCACACTTTCCAGAACACCTAGCAATTTTCAAGTTTATTCACTCTACAAGGAACATAAAAGTTTCAGACATTAGGTTAATGTTTGTCAGTTCAGTCCAGATGGTTTCCAGAAAAATTCAGAGAAACATGGCTAAATCCTCAAAATGTGACAGTGCAGACATTAGTTTACCAGACTGTAATTCAGGAACGTACCATAAGAGTTTCAAATACTTCTGTATTACTAACCAGCACACATGAAGTTATACCTTCTGACTGATCTAGATCTAGTGGTTCATCACTGCCCAGAAGAGTAACCCTACACCCTTCTCTTTTCCCCTCTCCTACTGCACCTGACTCTATGGCTTCCTACTCCTCAGCCATGTGCCAACCTGGCATTGCCGGACATTTTGCATTATTTTTCTACTCTTAAGGTCAGGACAGTTATCACAACCAAGAGAGTATACAACTTCCTGAGCAGATGCACTCTCCTGAGCAGGGTTATCTGTAGAAATTAGCCCCTAGCTGGACCACACACAAAGTGCTGAGAATGATCCAGAAAAGACATTACTGATTGGCACTGCAGGGTCTCTCCCAGCACCTGCCAGATCCCAGCCTTGCCTGTGATAACTAGGCCAAGTCTTTGCAGCACAGCAGCAGGGAGCTGCAGCTGCCGTCAGGGAAACCTCAGCTTCCTGAGGCAGCAGCACATGAGATGTCCTCCAGAGGAAATAACTAGACTGTCAAGCAGGAAGCTGCCCTAAAATGAGCAGCCAGTTGTGAAACTATCTGTACAGCACAGAGGTGCTGCTTCTGAAAGAAGGGAATGGGAGTGGGAGCAACCCAGAACACTGCTGATGAGTGTTCTTGCCTGACCCTGTCCCTAGAAGCTGGAGAGAGAACTGACTCCTATCTTGCTCTGGAACCAATGTTGTTATCCCAAGGACCAAATCCTCTTTCCCTGATAAGGAAGCTGGTAGATATCCCAAGTTACAACTTATTGAATTTTCAAGGGATCAGTGAAAAATAAATAACTGGACTGGATTCCTGTAAGCAATGCATCACATATTAATCATTCACTGGTACTCCACTGAGGCCCTTTTCTGTCCTAGCCTTCTGGAAAGGACAGTTCTAAAGAACTTTGCTCTGGTCATGGCACAGTAACACACAAGCCATGCAGAAGTCATAGATACAATTAAGAAAAAATATTTATTTGACTTACATGGATTAAAATGCTAAGCCAATACTGCTGCTGTTAGAAACTACGCCAAACCTTCACAATCTTCTCAGAAAACATTGTAAATATGTTAAAGCATGTCAAAGAACAAAATACAGGATGATAGAGGGATTTAAATCCTGTCAACTCATCAAAGAGGATACTTATTAAACATACCAGCAGTTAGATTTTGCTACCTGTCCTAATCTATATTTTTACAGGTTTTCTAAAAATATAAATTAATGAGGTCCATATTAGGATTCTTTAATGGTAACTCACTTGCTAACTACTGTTTTCACAAATAAGCTCTGTAAGTGGTTTTAGAAATAACTCCAGCACACAGTATAACTGACAACCCTCATTCAAATCGAGGCACAGTGCCAACAAACCCAATACAAATCGGGTTGTAGATTTCAAAGACTGATCTTTATCAAGTATGATTCCTGATAAGTGTTGGTTTTGACTCAAGTAACATATAATTACTCAGATACAGATACAACCAATTTTTTTTTCAAAACTATAATCCTGTTTTTAAGAAAAACGTTAGGGCATAAGGACAACTTCCAAGTAGCATCTATAATCAAGGACAGTAAGAGATATATGTTCACTCCTTTTCCAAATCCTGCTCTGTTTCTTTCTTTTGGTCATTCTGTGAGTTTGACTTATGAAAGAAATGGAAAACGGGCTGCTTTTCTCCTCTAGAAAAGGGCAGGGACAGCTGATAAAATCAAGGACAATCCTTTTCCTGGACTCAGAAAACAAAGAATATCAATACATAATATGCTGTATTTCAGCTATTTTCATGGTTATCATTCCACCTGAACAGCCTTCATCTTACAGCTAATCTACACAGTGAGGACTAAGCACCAACCCTATAAAGAAAGTCTTTGGAAAGAGTAACAGACATTGTATTTTTCCCCATGGACACTCATCCCATTTGTAGTGGAGGACAAAATTACTTTTCTGCTACATCTACAGGAGAAAGAAAAATATTCTGACTGGACCACACTCTGGAAAATGGATTCCTTGTATAGAACTCTTTCCAGAATTACCTCTTCTATTTCTGCCAAACAGATTCCCTAACTCTTTGAACAAACTCCCTAGTTGCTTATCAATACATGCTAGTTCTCTGCAAAACAGCTGAATGTGTGCCAAGCTTCACCAAACAGCAAAACTAAGCCTTGCACACCATCTTCACATGCAGCCTTCAGGAACCATTCCAGCACCACAAACAACTTACTTGTTTCTTACCTTCAGGTACCAGTGTGGGTTATTTAAAGCTGTATGAAGCGCAGTCCTCGGGGCAGCATTCAAGTGCCCACGGAGAACAGCAGCTGTGTTGAAATACAGTATCTCATGCAGAGTCCTGTGGTCTGCAGGAACAAGGTATTTTCTGAAAAAGCATGAGGTATGGGGAAAGTGGGAGAGAAGCAAGCTTCAGCTTAAGGGAAATAACAGAAGTCTGCTGCAGTCAGAGACTACAAAAATGTATGTTTCCCAACCAGTACTGACAAATCTCTGAAAAAACAATATGAACAGCACTGAAAAAAACCTTTTAAGCAGAAAAGTCTGTTATTATCAACTCTACATCTAATGGATTTAGCGTAGAACTCTGACAAATTCAAAAATAAGGGCAGCAGCTAAAAGCTATCTACCAGTCATGTACTCCATAGATTTTGCTAATCCATCTTGAGGCCTCGTGATGAGTCTGCTCATCTTTGTCTATCTGAAGCTTTTTTCTTGGCACAGTCATACTTCTGTTAACTTCTCTGCCTCCCTCCCTGCCCAAGGCTCTATAATTAACAAGTGCCTTTATCTCTTCCTGCACCACAACAAGCCTTCCACATTTTTCACTATGGAGCTGCCTCCAAAACTGTATCTGCTATGGCTTGCTCACCAAAACAGTTCCCAAAATGGACAGGATATCACACTTGACATCTGTACAGTTTCATGAGTAGAACAGATCAGCAAAGATTAGGGTAAAAACTCCTGACTTTTTTCTGCTATGTATACCCAGTCCTCCCTCAACTTTTTTTTCTGTAGCCAAAGTAATTTGATCAATTCATACACCAATTATTTCAACTAATCTGTGGAAAAGAGGTGGGTTTTTTTTAGTTATTATTTTTAGAGCCCTCAAAGAAAGAATAGGAATCAAAAAAGCATTCTGCAGGGACCAAGACACAATTTCAATCAGATTAACATGTTAGTAAAATTTCATTTGCAACTTATGTTGCAAACTAATGCAGGAATATAAAACGGGAAAGCTCACCTTACAAGACTGTCTATAAAGTCAACAACTTCAAAACGAAGCATTTCAAACTTGGTCAGTTTCTTAGACCGCCTTGATTCCTTCAACTCCAACAAAGTCTTTAAAAAAAAGTGGTGCATAAAACTACATGGGAGGTAGTTATTCTCTTGAGAACACGATCTATATGTTTTAACATGTATGATTAATTTTTGCTGGCATGTCTTCACTTATGATATTTGAAAGTGTGATTGTACAGTTATTTTTATTTAGGCCAATGTATTCAGTTCTCAAACCCGTAGGAGTTTGGGAAATTCAAAGAAATATGTGTTAGGCAGAATGTTCAAATTACTGGTTAAATAAAAAGAAAGCATCTACTTTGCATTTTAAAACCCTAGTTTATGATAGATATTTTCTATAATTTTCTATGTGTCAGGAGGACCTGACATACATAGTTGGCACTTATTCATTCAATTTTAAGGTGAGACACTTATACACAACCTTTACTCAGAGCTCCAGCAAGCTGGGAAGAACTAACCATGAACAATTACATCTTAAAAGATTCAGTTAAGGAAATAGTCAATAAAGCCTGTGCAGGCCTAACCTTCTGAAGATGATAAAGGTCTGTCTTCTTCTGGAGCTCCTTTTGTGATGATACAGACACATCTTGTTCTTGGAAAGCTTCTGCTACTAGAACAAAACTGATGTTTGATATGTGGGGTAAACTTTTCCTGACTACCTACATAAACCCCTTAACCCAAGCAATCTGACAAGTGTTCAGTTACTTGTTCACATAGACCCAAACACAGGCAGCTTTTGATCTTGCACCTTGTTAAAAAAAGGAGTCTGCAGTGCAGCTTAACCAACAGTCATTAACTAACTGAAGCGAGTCAGCACTGAGCAAGGATCGGGCACAAGGGTCACACATCGCATGAATTCTGTTTATGCTATCCTGGGTCATACTCTCAACATTTTTAAATTGGACAGATGAGTACTAGATACTACTGATGCTTTATGAGCATTCAAAATGCCACACACTGTATTTTCTCCCTTCTCATGTGTAGGAAAGCCCCAAATAAGAAATGAGTTCTCCCTATGTAGCCCAGAATTGCAACCAGAGCAGCAAAACAGAAGCGTGCTAAGGTATTTCATTGACCAGTTTTATTCTCATCTTAACTTATAACAGAATTTCATTTTCATAGCCATATAGTTTGTTATCAGCTGCACCAATTATTAGTAATTTTCAGGTGAAAACAAAATAGTAAAAACTTCCAAAGCATCATCAATGCCAGGATGAGCGATAAACAATATCAAACCAGCTATCTAGCTAACTAGATTTCTTGCCTTACTTAAGAAGATGGTAGATGGAGGTTCCACCCTCAGGTCACAAATAAAGCTCCAATCAGCAGTGACAACCATGATATAGTAAAGCTTTTTTGCGACCTACATAGAATGATTTGCTATGTCCTGGGCCCTGTGGACATTTGTATGCATGTTGAAGACTTCAAAACAGAAATTCCTCTCCACTACTATGCCAATTTTTCCCCCCCCAAATCCTTCAGCTCAAAGGAGATTGAACGAACAAAAAGATATTTTGCTTCCTCAGGCTTCATGATTTTATGTTTTTCAGTTCATTAGGCAGTCTGGACAATGGACTTTGCTGTTGCTTAAAAAAGCAGTATTTTGGACTACCCTTTCACTCTAAGGGTTCTGTGGGCAATTCTGGTACCTAACATTTTTGGCAGACTTCTGAAAACTCCTGCTAAAGATCAATACAATCATGTAAATATATAAAGTAAGAAGTTATCTAACTCAGCAACCTATTAACGTACAGTTTAGCTTAACTTCCCCTTCTAATTTTTCTGTTACAGCATAAATCCACTTTGAAAACAAACTAAGATCATTCATGGATTCATTAGACCTTCTCTGCTTTAAAACCATCTTCAAATCCTAGGTGAAAATAAATACTGTCTTTTTTGTTCTATAATTCTGCAAGTCCCTGAATTCCCAGAGTTGTTTTTCTTTATTTATTTCCTCAAGGTAAAAATCCAACTACTTAAAAGCCTTTTGCTTCAATTCTTTTTAGCCAAATTAGATGAACTTTTAGGTTTTCCATCATAGTTCAGATTCCTCAGTGCTGGTGCCTTCAGTGACATATACAGCTTTTTCAAAGTGTTGACCTATTTCCTCTACTGCAGCTCTGCTATTACTACATCTATTAAAAAATACATGGAACAGGCAAGAGCCAATTCTTCTAAACAACGCTCAGTTAACCCTTAAGTATTGCAATGACTACTTTAATTAATATTAAATTAATTAAATATTCATTAATATTTGGTGGCTTCTTGCCTGCTTGTCCAAATGCCAGGAGCTTACTTAACATGCATAAAACAGACCAGATGATAACCAATTCGAAAGGAGAGAACACTGGGGAGTGCTTCTCCATATTTTGGGGCAGGCAACGAAATTCCTATTCCAAGAATGCTGGATTATGTCATACTCCTGTTTCAGAAGGAATACATCAGCCTCTGTTAACATGCCTCTGAGAGACAGAAGGCTGTTGCTCATTTGCCTTGCTAAACTTTGAAATATGTCCTCTACCATGAACAACCAAACTTATGGGCTTGACAAGTCACAGCACATCAGCAAAGCCCTGACAACTGGCCCTTGGTGTCCTGGCTCTGAATGTGCAGGTCAAAGAACTTCACACATTTGGACTAAATATCACGTTATAAGGAAGTCTGCTGCTATTTATCTTTCAACGTAGTTTTTTATTTGTTAAATGTTTTTGGCAATTGCAACATCTGCTAAAATGCTCAAAACACACATATGAGACATTTAGTGAGTAATGTTTGCTGATCTGTCTGGTTTCTTATCTTACATCACTCTTCTGTATCATAAATAGCAGTAACGAATATAAACATTTTGTCATTTTGTGTATGTATTTAAAAAACAATCCTGCAAATCTGATGGTTTGATACGGTGACAGGATATCTTGGGGAAAATGAAACCCATTGGTCAGATTACAAAACAGCTTTTATATAATCTGCAATGGAATACATGACGGTACACACCCACCTTCTAGACTCTGAAACTGGGTCAAGAACTTCTTCAACCTCTCTACTGTCTTATCAAACTCTTTTCCAGAAGATGACAGCAAAATTTCCACACATTGTTGAAGCATGGTTACCAAATCAGACTTATTCAACATCCTAAAAGACATAATTGTTGGCTGAAGTTAAAACGCAGTGATGAAACAGCTTTCAATGTTCTTAGTTGGAAAAAAGTAAAAAAAAATTGAAAACCTCCTTTTAAATGAAAAAAAATCTCAAAGATTTCAAGCATTTAGTCTAGCAGTAAAGTCCATTTTTTTTCTTGCTGTCATCAACAGAAACAAACAAACCAGTTTTGTTTGGTGAAGATGTCCTTCACATTTTCCTGCAGAACAAAGATTTTTCTGATACTCTACCTAAAACCACTTGCTGGATGCAGGAGTTACAATTTTTGAAATTCTGAGAGATTAAAAAAACCTAAAAAGCACCAAACAACCAACCAAACCCCAAGCCAAAAAAACCCACCATCCTTAAAACCCAAGTATGGTAGTTTTCATAACTCATTCCCAAGAGTGGTAAATAAAACAGTAAAAAAAAAACAAAAAAACCCCCAGTATGTGAACACACATCCACAAAATCCATTACTCTCTATGATTCAGAATGACTCTCAAAGAAATCAAAATTGCTGGGGGTTTTTGTTTGTTTGTTTTTTAACTGCTGTAAATCTAACCACCACTAGAATCCCAGAACCATTCAAGCTGGAAGGGACCTTTTGAGATCATCTAGCCCCACCTCCAGTTCTGCATTTACTTACTGTTAAATTATTAAGGCCTTTTACAAATGTCACCAAGCACTGCTCAATCTCATAATCTTAATTTAAATGATATCAAAGCAAGTCCTTGCAAATATCCATTAATGAAATCCAGAATTAGTCATTGCATCCTGCCAGTACCATTACACATTCATGTAACTTTTTTCATGCAGCACGAGAGGTTCCCATTGCTAAACACTCAGGTTCTGAACAACCATACATTTGTAAAGCCTCTGTTACTAAGAGCCCTGCCCAGCCTGTTCTTGTGGGTTTGCTTTGCCTTACACAAAACAAAGGTGCTAATACAAAAAAACCAATGCTAATCGTTTGAGGATTTTAGAAGACACAAAAAGCACAGCTACACAAAAAAGGAAGCATGACAAAGAATTAGAGGATAGTGGTCAGTGTGTCAGGCAGTGGGTTTCCCTATCAGCTACCTACTGACTAAGAAATTTAAGGAAGAATTCCGAAGAGGCTGGGGAAGCTCTGTGGATATCTGGAGGGACAACTGCAATTTGAGCTCTAGTTTCTAACTGGCAGCTGCTGTTAAATGCTTATAAAAGTCAGGATTTGAAACTTCAGTTTATCTGCTTCAGGGTTGTGGATTTTTGCAAGTCAGCTATTGCCTTCAGGTACACTTGTTTTGTATAGAAAAGCATAAGGAGTTAGCAACACAAAGGATGGCCTCGACCACACAAAAGGCTAGAAAACATTTTTAAACTATCTTCTATAATACAATGGGTAAACAAGATAGCCTTGTTACAGGCCAGACAAAACACTGCAATAATTAAACACCCAAGATGGACAGAGGATAAGCAGATGTGGAGATCTGTAATGGGAAAGAACAAATTTATTTTAGTAATATTATTCAAAATGAAACTGCAAGTTGTAGAAAAACTTATTTATGACAAAAATGGGATTACAGGGCCCAAAGAACTGAAAAGATGGTTATTGTGTATGAGGAAACTGTAAAGGATCCTTTTTGACCTTTTAAGCTTGAGATTACTGCAAGGTATGCCAATTATCAGAGAATGGGGTTAAGATTTTAATTAGGAGGCAGGCTTAAAGCAGAAAGTAAGATCTCAGATCATAGAATCAGATGGGTTGGAAAGGACCTCTGAGATCATCAAGTCCAACCCTTGATCCAAAACCACTACAGTTACTAGACTATGGCACTGAGTGCCACGTCCAGTCTCTTCTTAAATACCTCCAGGGACAGAGAATCCACCACCTCTCGGGGCAGCCCATTCCAGTGCCTGACCATCTCTGTAAAGAATTTCTTCCTAATATCTAATCTAAACCTCCCCTGGCAGAGCTTGAGACATCATAAGGCAGTAAACAAATCTGTCTGATTATTCAGAGACAAGTTATGAAAGAGAACAAAGGAAGCTAGGACGAAGTCCACAGAAACTCCTTCTGAATGGTGAAGTGGGGAATCAACTGAAGAAATGATAGCAGAGATTGGTCAGCACCAAAATGACGGCGTCACAGAAGGGCAGGACTGTGATAAGCAGCATGTGATGAAAAGCCATCACTGATTGGCAGACAAAAAACAGAGTACAATGTCTAGACAGAGGACAATAGGTCAGACTGCAAGTTTTGCCACCTGGAAGCTTGACCAGATGTCCCAGGCAGTTAGCTTCACACAACCAATCAAGTGAGACACTCTCCAGCATCTCTTATCTTCCCTCTCTTCTGATTGGATTAATCCAAAGTGAAATAAAGCTCACACTTTTTCGACTCTAGGCAACTCCAGAAGAATAACTACTGTCTAATGACCTGCAACACGATCTTTGGGGCTAGCATTTCCAGTAGAAGAGATAAAAGCCTGTCAAAGGAAAGGCTGAAGTAGAGAAACCAACCACAATTCAACAATTGAAAACCCCACATTCAAAGATAATTCATGAAAGGCAAAGAGATACTTTGTTAGAAAATGAGGCATAAGCTGATCCAGAGCTTTTCTATTTTTTACTTTCTAAATACAAGGAAAAAAGATGGATTCCGGAAAAAACATTGAAAAGAAGAATATGAGATGGCAAAGGGTGAACATGAGGATATCAACAGGTGATGTGGCTCCTGGGAAGGCAGAGATATTAAGGAACAGCGGGTAACTTCTAAACTGAGCAAAAGCGGAAAAAAAGATTATGCGTAGAATTGGAGAGACCACATTTTATCATTTTCTTCTAAAAGATGGCAAGCAAGATTCCATGTAGAAAAAGGAGAGACAAAGAGGAAGTATGTGTAAAATGGAAAGTAGAATTAAAGTCACAAGCTGAAAAAAAATAATAATCACAGTTAGAATTCAAGTATTTGAAGAAATTATGTTGGAGGAGTTTTATTAGGAATTTAATAGACTTTCTGGATAAAAAAAAAAAGAATTATAGAATCATCATCTCTGAAAGGAAGGACCATGTTCACTGTATTTCTATCAGAAGCTCCCACAGTGGGAGCCAGGACCAGAAGAACAACAGGAGAGAGATGAACAGATAAGAATAAAAGGGGAGCAAGCCAGAATCTGATGGCAGCATCAGCTTTGAGATAGGAGACAGATGAATTCAGAGCAGATGAAAGCAAATTAAACATAGGAGAAGAAAAAGGAGGGGGAAATGGCCAACTGTTATTAAGAGATTACAGACAGACAATACAGGAAAGCCGAATGACACATTTGTGGGCAAGAGCTGATAGGTGACTGAGTGCTGTCAAGATTCAGGAGAGTCAGAGAAGGAATTAGAAGGACAGATTGCAGAAATGACAAATCAAGCATGTAATCCCTTCAAAGGGATGAGGGTGAAGAACACAGAGCAGTGGCTATGTGTAAGAACCACTCAGTATGGCAAAGGTGCAGTCTGAAGCATGTATTTCCTTGTGTATATGAGCCCAGAAAGTTATTCTTCACCCACCACTGACACGTTTTTTCTATTCAGTTTTACAGTGTGACACATCAAACCTCACCAGCTCAGGGCTCTAGAAGAGGCAGTTACGGTAACGGTGTCGCACTGACTCCTATGTGACAAGAACTGATGTATTATTTAAATGAATGCAATTATCAGGACACCTGCCACGTGTCTGTTTAAAGCACATTTAAAAATCTGTAGCTGTAACACTGCAATTGAAATGTTTTCTATGAAGAAAATTGGCAGGCAACACAAGTGTAGGCTCTCCGAAAGTCCTACTCTTACAATAACACAAAAAATTTACCCAGTCCCTGTACAAACTATTAGACAAAAGAGGAACAGAGGGAAAGCAGTAAAATAGAAAAAGAAAGGTCTCAGCTACTGTTCATTTGGAACAGATTCTAATTTTCACAACAGATTAACATTTAAGCCAACTAACACTAATAATCTGATTGATAATATCTAACACAATCATACTTTAAAAGACAAAACCCAACTCATGTTTTCATTCACACAATATAATCTCAGTGGTTTCAGCATAATTACTCAGGGTTTTTGAGATATTAGAACCTGGTTGAATTGCGCAGAAATCAGTAAAAAAACAAAATGAAAACAGCAGCCATTTACATTTGCAAACAATCCTAAAGCTAGCTGTAAATACGTAATATCCTTAAGTTCCAGAATAACTGATGATTGATACTCTCCATGTGTACAGTGGTATCAAAACACAATGGGGGGGGCAGTGGAAATCACCTTGCTAGCTGAAGAGATGACTCATACTCTTCTGTCTCCCACACTTGGTTTTCCAAACACGCACAGTGCAGCTCTCTGATCTGTTATGCAGAAGGTGAAGAAAGGATAAAATGTTTTACAAAGCAATGCAGAAATCTTGCAACAAGCTGTTCTAAGCAATACGCAATTCTTTTGGAGCTTGTTTTTCAAAGATGCAAAATGATTGCAAAAGAATCGTGAGCATTTAATATCTTCCAGAACTAAGCTTCTAGTGTTGCTGGAGGGCGTGTTGCTCTGCACCAGGTTTCAAACAGCTAACATTCAGATGAAGATAACTGCAGTAAACAGAGAAGAACTCCAATCAAACGCCCAAACTAAAATGTCCTGTTACTCTCAAATACTGGTACAGTTAATGCTGTGTTTGTAGTTAGTGACAGACTTTAGATAAGTATATAATACATGGAGAACTGAGGGACAAGTGCACATGACAGAATATATTACTCTTCTACTGGAAGAAGAAATTGCTGAGCATGAGAAGGTGGATTAATCACATTAGAGAAATAGGGTTATTAAAAGCAATTATCACTGTTCCTTAACTATAGTTTTTTCCTGTACAGAAGGTTGCTAAAAACTCAGTCTCTTCATCTGAATTTGACTAGTGATCTAATAGGTGGTAGAAGAGTACACATTGTCTGCAACGCCTACAGATCTCCCAGATGTGGGAAACTCAGTGTGTGGATTCTTTTGCTGATCTGTGCATCTGCATCCTCCTGGAAACTCCTTCCTGTTGATTGACAAAGTATCACCCATGCCCGTAAAGAAACCACTGCTGCCCTCCGCAAGAAAGCATCTGTCTCCATTTTAAGAAGCAGAGGGCAAAACAGCACATTAGTAAACAAAGAGAAAAAGTAAATATGTTTTCAGACATCATACTTAGAGAAAAAACACAACAAACCCCATATATAACAGTACATCACCTGCTTGCCCAAAGGATACTTTGGAAGAGAAGATGTGAAAACATGAAGACATCTCAGAACTGAAACATAATTTTCGTGGTAAACATGTAAGTCCTCCAGCAATTTCTGTGTTTCTTCCTACAGTGACAGAATAATTTTTTTAAGTCATTCTAACATCCATTTAAAACTCTCATAAAGCACTTAAAATGACTCTGAAGTCTCGACATTGTACTGTGCTATAATTAAAATCACCAGTATTAAATTAAGATACTGAGCAAAAGAGCTATATTTCAATAGTTCACTGCATTTACATGGCATATTGTTAACTGCCCTTTCTTCCTCCAGCTCACTAGAGATTTGTTATGGATTAAAATTATTATGTTACCATTTTCACCTACAGTTAGGCCTTCAGATTTGGTACGTTATCTCACAATAAACTATTCCTTTAATAAGCAATGAGAAGTTATATAGCTACGTTTACTTGAAAATTTGCATTTTTATATTACAAATGCATTAAAAAACTTATTTCTTATATTGTGAGTGGTTGCTGTTTTTATTAGTTAAGTATACACAAAAAAAAATTCAAAGAAAATAAAAGAAATATTCAGTTGCTGCTCCTATGTGTTCTTCATTTGACTTTTGTGTATTCATGGATTGAGAACTGCAGAAAAAAAAATAATCACATATTAGGAAAAAGAAATTATTGGCTTCTGCTGGATGGATTCTCACTATCACTGGCCTCTCATGGAAGCATATATTAACACCTCTGGAAAGGCACACAAAAATTCTGGTAACTGTACTAAAGTACTTTGGTCTCGTTTCATTTAAGTTTGTGAATCAAAAGATCTTCTCTCTCCTGTCTTCAGTCAAAGATAAAGAGGAAAAACCATGGGATTCTCTACATATTTTACTGCCATTTTGCTCAACTCTGAGCAAACTAGTCCAAACAGAAAGAGAAAAATGAAACAAGCCACCGAAGTTTCTAAAGTTAAACTGAAACAAAGGGTATCAAAGCGAAAAGCAAAACCTTGTCTGCAGGCAATATAAGGAAGCACTGACGTACAGAAAGAAAAGGCATCACACTGCAAATACTGAATACAACAAAGACACTTGGTGCTGCAGAGCTTTCCAAAGTTAAAAAACATTAATAACATTTCTCCCCACAGACTTTTTACATATTGAAATTTAAGAGTCACTGATATAAAAACTGTTTAAATGACTTCCAAGACCTTAGGGTAGGTCTCAATTTGTACTCACAAATTTGTACTTTAATTCTAAGTAGGATCATTAAGAAAAAAATTATCCCCACCATAAAAAAAGTGATAAAAAAGTTCTCTTTAAGGCTGCCACATCAATCTTATTTCCCCAAACCCAGAGTGTTATTAACCTATCTATATAATTGCCTCATCTTGTTTCTTAGCTCAAGACTGATGAAGTTAATACAAATAAATAGCAATGTATTTTGCCAAATAATGAAGTGAAAAGGCATACTCTGTTTTAGAAGAGTTTGAAAACATTATTAGAAGACTATGCAATGTTATTTCCATAAATAAAGATAACAGATACAGATCACCACTTTTACATAATTTCAAATTAAATTTGCCATGAAAACTTCCAGACAGATTTGCTAATAATCAAGATCTAAAACTGCTTTTAAAACTGATTATTTTAAATAGGCAAAACTCTTCCCATATTTATTAAAAGAAGTGGTAACAACATGGAATATAAATGCAGCTGGTAAAGGGTATTGCAGCTTGGAGACCAAGTTTACCTGGTCCTGAAACATGAACAGTAAATTTATATGAAAGAGTACCACAGTGACTTTGAAAGGGTTTCCAAGGCTTGGAATGATACTGTAGATTAGTGTGACATACAGAATATAACAGCACTTCATCCATGCAGCAGCAGGACCTTTTCCTCCCAAGCAGACTACACTGCCAGCCTGGCAAAGAAATAATGGTCCTACCCCTACTGCAGAGATTAGAACAAGTGTCTTCAATTAGAATTTGTGATAAGGATCCTATGCACCTAGGCACAAGAATTCCGTCTTCCTTCCCAAACCTACAGGGTGAAGCTTGTGAAATAAGGAGTATATTATTAAACATATAAGGTTTAAAACATAGAAAGTTTAAGCTGATGACTCTTCAGCTTTCAATATAGGTGTGAATAAACAGCAAGGCAACAGCAGTAGCTTAGGCTATTTTTGCCGTTGAAGATTATGGATCCTAAAATGACATAAAATCATGTCTCGCCTCGACTACTGTAATTGCACTTGCAAACTTGCCTGCTACTAACCTCTCTTCCAGACATTACCATTGTTCTTCACACCTGAAAAAGCCTTACAGTCCAGGAAGCTCTGCTAGGATAAATTAATTACTTTCTCCCTATAGTACTATTTGCCTGACAGGTTAGCTAGACTTGAAACAAAGAGTTAGGAGGAACCCTTTACCTTTAGCAATGCTTCTACTGGGAACGGTTCAGATGATGAAATTAATCAACAGATTTTTGTTGGTGAATTCCTAAAGGGCTCACAATAGTAGTCGTCTGACTTCAATCACTTGAAAAAACTTCAGATAAACATGTAAAAAAAATGAAGTTTTAATCCTTTATGAGATCTAGTGTGAATTGGGACACAGACTCTGCCCTACTGAGTTCAATCAGGAACTACATAGAGGGTATGAAGGATTAAGAGCTTATGAAATAACCTCTGAGATTACTTACACATTCTTCAAACACTTAACTGAACTTCCAAGAAAGTCAGTCTGAGTAAGCATGAAAAGACTTGGCCATAAATAAACCTTGTAACCTTCCTTTTAAGCAGTTATATTTCCAGAATAACCAAAAGGTGAGGCAAGAAAGTTGTGCAGCTTCATATAAAGGCTGACCTAGAGATTTGGAATTTCAACCTCCCAATTCTATTTCTTCATTACTTGACATGAAGTACAGTATGTCCTGTATGAAAGATGTTATAGAGAACTATACATCTTGGTCTTGTATTTTATTACGCTCTGCAAACTAATATATTGGGCAAGTTATCTTTTTTCTCCAAAGACATTCTTAAAATTTTACCTTTAAGAAGTTGTCTGTTGTCAGCAGTGCAATCTGTTTGCCTGACTCTTGCTCTTCCACATACCTGATGGCAAGAAAGAAAAACAAGGTAAAACTACAAAGTAAAGAAAGATTCTAAGGTTAAAAAAAATTAAAATGTTTACGCTGCTACAAAGATTTATTTTGGAAAGAAATGTCCTTTGGACTGTCCTTGAAAAAAGACAGTCAAATCCAACGAGTTGAAAGGGTACTCCAAAACCCTGGAGATTATGCTCCAAATCAGCTTAACAAGTTCAAAAGTGATTTATGGTTATTTGTCACCGTAGCTTGTTTCTGTATTGAGAACAAGAAGGAAAAAAAAATTCAAATGATTACACATCAGAGAAGCTGTACTCTCTAGACTAGAAGATTAAGGCTTCCTGTCCTCTGTTTGATCAATTTACCTTTGCTCTTTTATTCTTTTTTAATGCTGACTCAATAAATGATTGTCCAAAAAATTTATTTCTCCTTTTACCTTCTAAAAGATGGCAGTCTCCGAATGTTTTCACACTGATCATGAGATAAAGAATTAATTCTCTTCTGAAGATCTACCAGTTGGCAACAGAGCACACTAAGAGGCTGGGAATAGAAGTGCTCCACAATACAGAGCTGAAAAACAAAGCAAGAAATAGGGATGATAATAAAATCCATCCTCCCTGCTATATCCATCTACCTTTTAGTGTTTTCTCATTACTACAATGCATATACTACAATGGCAGTAATGGCACTCTTTAAAAAAATTCATTACAATTCATAAAGATTCCATAAGTCACTACAAGGCACTGATTATACAATCACATAATTACCTTCTTTGCTGTATGTGCTGTTAATTTTCAGTATCTCCTATTTCCCCTCTCTTACGTAGTACCAATAGCTTGTCAAATATCTTATGTTCACTTATGTGAATTACTGCATTCTTTAGGTTATATATTCAGCTCCAATGCTCACAAATACCCAAGGTTGCATTTAGAGATATGAAGAGCAACTGCTGTACGCAAGCAAAATTACCACATGTCCTAATTTCAATTTCTGTTTCATGTACACAAAAATACACTGTTAAGCTCTGTCTATGCATACATACAAATGCACTTTATCACTGATTTCACCTGCATTAAATATTTGCAGCATCAGGGCCTTGCAGAGCATATGCTCATCACACCTATTCTTTAAAACCAAACAAACCCCAGTCAAACAGACTAGCTCACTAAAAACTTTTAAAACATAAAAACTGTCAAAGAGGAAAGACACTTCCTATCAGAAAAGTTAACAACATGCTTAGACATAATGAGATGATTGTGATCCCTGCTATTTATTTATTTTTATTTACTTTTATTTATTACTTAGAAAATGGGATCTGAAATTGCTTCATCATTGAATACTTTTAACACACAAGGACACAGCCTTATGCTGTCAGGGCTAGAATTTGCATTTTCATATCAGGTCAATGGAGAATTATTAGATTTTGATGACTCTTTCAAATTAGAGGAGTTGAAACCTATGAAAGCCCACACAGGTCTGTCTGCAGGAAGAGCTACTACAGCTAGGATATTTCTTCTGGCCACATGTAATCATTGAATCTTAGATAGCAAAGAAACCAAGAAAGTCTATAGGTATATGACATTAAAAGGGCATATTTCACTAACAGGGTCACACATGGAACTAGACAAGAAAGAAACAATTTCACAAACCTGTATTAAAACAGATTACAGGGGCTACAAATTCTTCAGAGAACTCTTGTCTGCAATCCACAAAAGCTACAAGGAGACTCAAACACAGAAATACATCTAGATATGAAGATCTACACAAGCCAACAAAAATTTAATTATCATGTTCTGTACAGACTATTTTTAGAAACCTTGACCTCCTCCACTTTGTCTCCTGAGAGAGAGTAAATGTAACTCTGTGCCAGTGCAGAGCTGCTTGGAGCACAAGCATTACCTATGCTGAGGTGCAAAGTAAGTGACCCTGTAGCTACTATTTCCCTGAAAAGGTAACAAGTGTGCATCCAGAAACTATGCCAGAAGAGTTCAAGAGCGGAAGAGACACTGCTGTAGCCTGTTCACACCAAGAACCTGGTGCAGAAAATCAGAGATGGAGAGTTCTGCCAGGGGTGTTGGAAAGCTACAAGTTAATTTATAGCAAAACACAGCTCTTTCTATCCACTAAGGCAGGTCACCCTTTTAAATGTAACCATAAAATATTGAGGGTTTTGTAGCAGAGTAACCTTTTACTTTTTTTTCTTCTTCAGGCCTGCCCTACAAGTTTCCTCTAAAATCCTGATTAGTTAGGGTTTTAAAACGTGCATCTGTTCATAGACCCAACCTTTTCCAAAGGACATTTTTTCATTCAATTCAGCAATATTAGGTCCTATGAAATTTTTCAGTGCCTAGTAATTACCCTTTGTTTTCACAACCATAATTTGAATTCTTGTTACCACTGCCTACCTGAAATCCTTTGATAAAATTCTGGACAGAAAAATCATGGTACAAGAATATGTTGATGAGAACCTGCAGAACTTTCCCACCCAGTTTAAAGGGAAACTGGGTTGTCAGAAGCAGCTAAAAGAGAGACAAAAAGAAAAGGTAGGCATAGCAGAAATTTTCCCCTGAATTCAAATAAGCAAAACTTATACATACAATTTGATACAACTCTTAGTATGTGTTAGCATTCAACTAAATGAGATACTAAATACACTGCCAGCTTCTAAAAACAATATTTCTACTAAAATATCCATGCAAAAATTGATTTTCAGTTTTTTTCAGTATTTACCACATTTTTGTAAATACCTTCTACAAATGCAATGTTTGAATCTAGTTTTTTCTTAACACTACTTTTGTATTTATTTGTAAAACTGCAAAGAGAACAGAGGCTGCTGTAAATAGAGATATCATTACTTTCAGCATGTATAACACGATTCTGGAAATCCTGCACAAAGCAATGTACCAAGAAGCCACAGGCATAACACTTATATGGCTTGAACATTTGGATGACTCAGCTAATGTCTGAGAGGTGGCAAAACTCAGCCTGAACTGTTATTTTTCTAACTTTAAAGCTATCTTTTTCTGGAACAAAGTAAAACTCAAAATCAAAGCACTATTTTAAGGAAGAGGTGTGAATGTGAAAGAGTAATTGCCCAAGTATATATGCACAGATGTCAATGCAAATGAAAGATGAAAGCAGGTGTGTGTCTCAGTGTGAGAAGGGAGCTCTCAGTATTAAGCTATTCTGCAGTTCTGAGTAGAAATATCCAAAATCCACAGCTCTCAGGGTCAGATTCCTTTTCAAAACCTTCAGACCAACCTACCTTTAAAGGCCACTGTGCTGCAATACACACACACACACTTTATGAAGGGAATTACCTTGTCAATTATAGTAGACAGGTGGTCCTTACAGGAAAGGGACTGGAAAAGCTCTATGCACAGCAGAGAGGAAACAGAGTGAGGAAGTAATCTGTGGATAATCATCGGTGATGTAGCGATTCCAAAAATCAGCACTAGAGGTAATTCATGGATATGCTGACTACATAATGGGGGAAGGGAGAAGAAAACCCATAATAGTTACATCATAGAAACTCATGAAAGAAATGCATTATGTTCTTACTACAGCACTGAGCTTAGATGCAGAAAAGGGTAAGCTAAAAGATTTGTTCCGCTTCATCTACATTCCATATGCTCATAATTAGGTATTTATCCTTGCCACAAAAAGCAAAATAAAATACAACACTTAAATAAACAATTAAAACGTAATTTTTCACTGCCTTACACCCTCATGATTTCCACGTAATTGTGCACTTCTGATTTTACTTTTCAAAATATTCCTTTGAGAATTGTGCACTTCTGATTTTACTTTTCAAAATATTCCTTTGAGAATTCATCTGCCAGATCTGAAGTAGAAAACTATTTTTATTGTTGGTCCCTCAGCAAGAGAAATTGCCTGGGCCTTGTTTAGAGGCAATGTCAGGTGCACATGCTGCCCCTGAATTAACTGTACAACTGCAGCCCCAGTTCTGATGCAACTGCAGTTTCAACCTGGGGACTAAGTGCAAGGTGATCTTTTTGGAGAACAGCATGAGGTTTTCATTAACATGCATGAGATGATATTAAGGAAGACAGGTTAAGGAAGAACAGAAGTGCAGGAGCACCTGAAGTAGTCAGCTGCTGATTACAGATCCTGATCAACTATGTAAGTTTTACATACACTTCTATGAGTAAGCTAGTGACCTTTAATCAGCATTACATCAGTAGTCACACAAATATATACTTTGAAAACAATTTTAAAAGCCTACAGAAGAAATATCTAGGCATCTTAAAAAATTAGTTTCACATTCACAAATTCTACAACAGCTAGTACCAATAAATCCTCCTATGTGAAGAATTAAATCAGCCACCCTGTATTTCAACCTGATCCTTAGGCACTCTAGTTCAGAGACCCAAGTTAGCTTTAGGGTAATTTATCCCCAAAACTTAGCAATTATGTTTTTGCTCAATCACTTCTGCAAAGAAGCAGCACTAATATTTGATTCCAATGCTACACTGGCCTCACTGTCACATTTCAAAGCAGCTGCAAATAGAAAATGGTCAGAGTAGAGTAACTAAACTTCAAGTCACATTACCTGCTGATGACTATGAAGTCTTGAAGTACTTTTGTGGTGAAACTTTCCATGTCTTTGAATATGACTACAACTGGAGGAGACTGCCAGTGTGTAGAAGAGGAAGTTCTTTTTTTGCTTGGAGTTTCAGAATCCGTTTTCTTTAAAGCCGTTCATTAAACATTAACAAACAGAAGACAGTAAAATAAAAAGACTGAATCTCACCTATGATAATATATTACTCCAAAGTGACACGACTGAACTTTTTGTCAGCTGTATTTATCACTAGCATCTAGAACTGCCATTTTTCATCCTCCTGTTTGGCACAGCACGAAGTACAAAGAATAAACAGATTTTAAGCACACATTCCAACAAAGACAAGAATAGCTCTGTGAGGCAGAACTGGTGAAGTTCTGCTGGGATTGAGGGAGAAGATTTGAGTTGTGTACAGGTACATTACTTATTTTCTATATCTTTACCCAGTAATAAAAAGAGCGTGTACTTATTACGCTTTTGTTTATCACACTGCTCTGATGAAGTCATCAGAAAATCAGTTCTTGTGTTCATGACAGAAACAAAGTATAAAACTTTATTAGCTTTAGCAAACAGAAAGATACAAAAACATTTTGAAGGTTATTTTCTTACTGCTTGCCAATGTACTGTGGCCTCCAGATGACATCATGGCTCATTAGCAGTAATACAGTACCTTTCCCCTGGATAGCTGTTCTTCCATCAAGTTTTGTTTTAATAAACAAAACATCTCAGCAGTCCTGGGAGGAAAGCATCTGGCACGAAGTTGATACTGCATTTTAAGCTTCTAGTTCCCAATTAAAAATATGATAAAACAGTACTTTCTGCTTGCATTTTAGAATTCTGACATTCATACGTCATCAGTAACTAACTCCACATTTGTTATATGTGTTACATATTATATTCAAATCACATTAATCTCAAGGGTTTTTTTTAGTATTAAATTAAAAATTAACCTTTGGCATTTTCTCACAGAGATTTGAGTTATGAAATTCCTGTTTGAAACACAGCTAAAGGTCAGCCATTTTCATCAACTGATGATTAAAAAAACCCCAAACAACATACCTTTGTTACACTCTCATACCATTTGATAAGAGAAGACATCGAACAACGTATTCTATTCTGGGAAACGTACACATAGTCCTCATCTTCCAAAGAGTCCACATCTACATAGCAGTTCATCAGCTGCCCCATCAGCTTCTGCATCAGATTTTTTATGCCTTCACAAAAAGTTTTAGACACCAGGTAAAGACATTTGGTTATTCGGTAACACTTCTCCAATCCATACTCTAAAATATTACCCCAATTATTTTTTATATTAACCCAACTATTTTTCACATTTCTAACTAGTCTCCCTCTCTGTCCAGAACGCACATCTCATGCTCCAGAAAGCATTAAGGCATGTTGTTAATGCAATAAAAATTATCCTATTAACTTGCCTAGATAGCAAAAATTCAGGTTAAGATGTTGGCCTTCCACCTTTCCTGAACTCCAGCCACCTGCCATTAGAGTGACCTAAAAATAAATAAGGCAGCCAATCCACAGAACTGAGAATACTGCCATAAGTGACTTTTAATCTTTTTACTTAAAAAATAAAAAAAAGAGCAAGGAGAGTGGTACAAAATTTTATTATACGCATTCCCTTGCTATAATAACGTGACTGCAAGCATTTAAAAAGTGGAATGCATACACACATTGTCCAACTAAACAAGAAAAAAGCCAGCCTACAATATTGTCATGCAATACACTAAGTAACGTGTTCTTGACATTTATGCTACATCTAACTAGTATTTCAATCTTCATTGATTTAAAAAGAACTGGATACATCTTAAAATACAGTAGGCATTACTGCTATGATGACATGGGTTTGATCAAATCTTTAGAAGGTCTTCAGGATCCCTCTATCCACTATTCTTACATTTGGGGGCAAACCCCAAAATTTCTAGTTAATTGATACCTTATTCAAACAAGTAGCAAAACTATTGCATTATTTACCTGGGCAATCTTTGGCTTCCAGCAAGGCTATATAAGGAGTAATGTTATTCTGAAGGAAGTCTGAGAGACTTCTAAAAGTCAAGTCATGATCTGTAACATTTACACCTAGGAAAAAAAAAAAAAAGACAAATTTTTAAAGGCATTTTTCCTGTGATTTGTGATCACAATGATTGAATAATAAACTGAACAGCAGACGAAAACCAGAAGATACCTTACACATTTAAGGAAGGAATGGAAAGCATGGCATCAGCTATGATGAAAGATGAAAAACTAGCACAAGACTAGACATACCTGTTGATATTCCCTGATTAAGAGAAACAAGAATCACTGCAAAGACCCCTCATATAGTTTAATTTTGGTTGGTTTTTTTTTTAAACAGAAAGATTTCTCCAGAGTGCAAAACTGCAAGAAATAGGATTGGTTTCCCAATATCCCTGCTATTGATATCCTCATAAGCCATCCACTTGTCTGCAGACCAGAAGCCAAGTTCACCTTCTGCAGAAGAAGAATACTGCATATGCCCAAGTTCTGGATCCTCACATGGCTTATGTAAAGAGGAAAATTACTATGAATGAGTAGGAATCTCCATCTGAATTCACTATGAACTACCTAGTATTAAATACCTTTATTAGTATCCTTAATCAACCAAAAAAAAAAAGAACAAGCCCCTCCAGAAGGCAATTCAGAGCTTCTTTCACAGAAATATTCAGAGCAGGAGCTTCTTACTCTCTACTATCTATAAAAGTAGAGTACCTTCCCCTCTTTATTAATGCTCACATAGTAAGTTTGAAGCACTGGCCTGATTTTAGTTCCCTAAAATGATCCACTGAAAATGCAATTAACTTACTTTGAATCAGGTTTAGGATTATAAGTACAAATCTTTGAAAGAAAGAAGCAGGGGAAAAAAAAAAAGACAGACTTCAGAACTTCACTATCTTTAGTAAGATGATATTCAGCTATTTTCTTCATTCTCTGTTCCTTTTCCAAGATACAGACACTGCTTTCCTACATGTAGGATGTACTGAAAGAACATACATCAGAAATACCGAAGCCATGTAATTTCATGTTTAAGTCACAGAAACCACCAAGCATGTTGGTGGCAGAAACAGGGACAGAATCAAAGTACCTCCAGGGCTTCAGTGCTACCCTCTGCCTAAGAAAGACCTTTAGGGAAAGTATTGACTTACTGGACTACTGTGCATATAGACAAAAGGGGAGGGAGGTTTTATCTTGCTTCCTTCTTCCAGCCCAATCTCTTCCGTTAACGTTTTTGAAGCTGATATTGCTCACGGTAACTGCTGGGAGTCGGCAGTGTAATTTTCTTTGATCTCCCTGTCAGTTTTAAACAGACACACGTAACAAAATATAATTTAAAAAAATTACCTAAGACAAGAGCTGCAGTAGGGATTTCTCTGAACTTCATCCGGCAAGTCCATTCTGTTGTCTTCTCTTGAAACTCAGAATGAGCACGGCTCAAAAAACTCACCAGATTATCAAGCAACTGCTTATTCAAGTCTTCCTGTACTTTCTGTAAACATACACAGAGAGATTTTATTTATAAAAATGTGAAACCACCAGAGTATCACTGGTAGTTCAACTGAAATTCCTTGCCTCACAGGAAAACAAAGCCCTTGATGAAATTTATCATAATAAAAACATTTGCAAGGCCACTTCTAACAGGAGGAGTCAAAACTTGGATACCTTGCAATACTGAAACAAAAAAGCCATCCAAAATTCACCTTCCAAAAACAAAAGACAGTTCCTGCTGTACTTTTGTCAGGTTTTCATGTTGTGAGAAGCAGATGACAGATGACGCTGCCACAATCACAGCACAGTTCATGACAGGCGTACAAAGAACAAGAGTGTTCCACAACAAAGCACCTGGAAGTCAAATCATTTTTCAACACAAGTATCAAGGAGATACTAGTGACCAGCACAAGCACATGGCCTGCCAACAAATCATCAGGTAGAGTACCCTGGCAAAAACTCCGGAGAACATCCTGGGAGGCTCTCTTAGCACACTACCAGAACCCCTAAAATAAAAGTCCAAACCAGCAAACCACACCCTTCCCATCTATTCTGCCATAGATAAGGTTTACTACACCAGAGTTTGAAAGTTTATAAGAAATGAAATCCCAACTAGATAAAGCCCTCATCTACCTGGTCTGACCTCACAGATGATGCTTTGAGCAGAAGTTCAGACTAGAGACTTTATAACATCCCTTCCACCTCAATTATCACAGTATTTATTATGTAAAAAAATATCATCAGCCAACAGTGGGATGAAAATTGGATGGTTGGATGGTAATTCAGGAATAAGAAGGAAAAGCATCACAGATACCCTAGAAGCTGGATGAAGAAAATTCTATGCGCCGCAGCAGAAGTAACTGCAGTTAATTTGCCCTTGGGCAATTCAAACTCTAAGGATAGGTCCTTATAAATTCGTCAATGCAGGATAAACTGTCTTCCATCAGGAGGAGTAAGATCAGAAGAAAGCATTTGACAAACTCCTAACAGCCTCAAAGAAAACAAAGATTTAGAGGAGGAAACAATGACGATTTTCCAGATGGGAAGCACAGTGGCTCTGTGCCTCTCACTCCTGCTCTGCGTGAGTGGTTAAGGGACGCTTTCACTATGATGGGCTGCGCCTGCTGCTCTGGGAGATATCCTTGAAGAGCACTAGGAAATAATCCAACACTTCTTCAACCAAAAAATCTTGTAGCCACTGTTGGCCATGCAGGACATTTGTCTCAAAAGTCTCGACAACACTGTGCCAAAGAAAGAAAATCCAAAAAAGATCTGCCAGAAGTAGCCACAGAAAGTCAGCTTCCCTATAATCCGCCATGTAGCTGCCAAAGTGATTTCTGGTGCAGTTGCCACCATTACTGCCAATGATGGTTGTTAAGCCATCGAGCTGTAGCAGTTATCAGACAGATACCAAATATACCTCCACAAACTTCCATGTGTTCTCTCTGATTGGCACTGTGAGGTCCTGCACTGCTTTACAGCCTGGCTAATCATGGTTTGAAAAGGCTGCTGAGTAGTCCAAGTGGGCTGGATCACGGAACAGTAGGAACAGAATTACAGGAATTTATGATTCTAGCCCAAGGGTCCAGATTTTAAGCTACATTCATCTGGTTTCTATTGCACATTCCAAAACAAACTTTGGGAAAAAATTTCTCATAATGTCTAGAGCCTGAAAGCAAGCAGAGGAATATGGAATACTTGCCCAGAATCTGTGACACTCAATAGAGGAGGACATCCCTGCTGTACGGAAGCAATTAGTCATACTATAATGCAAGCCAGCTGGCTACATGGACACAACAACAGCATGTCATGTAACACACAACAATTAGGAGGCCACAGTTCAGTATAAAATTAACTCTGTCCCCCACCAGACAAGCCCGTTCACACTGTCCGTACTAATTCAGTAGCTGTGTCATTCGGTATTCGACATCCATGCAGTTGTATTCACATAAATCCACCATGAGTCCTGGACTGCTGTGTATGAACTCTGTAACACTGAGGTCAAGACCAGACTAAAATCCTCAGAGGGCTGGCAAGCATTAACTGAATTGAAGGCAGATAACAGCAATATGCCAGGAGTTAATAAAAAGGACAATTAGTAAGAAGAGAAGCTTAGAAGCAGCAGGTTGAAGCATCAAAAGCATGCAGTTCTGTGGTTACAAGTAATGTGTAATTGATGGATTTATTATTATTATTTTATATTCTGGCCAAGGATTTCAGTCTCAGTCGATATTTCTGTGTCAAATAACTGCCCTTTTAAGCATGTAAAAAAGATCTCCAGAAACAAAGAAGCAAGCAGCATTATTATAAATGCAAAACACTGCTTTAGAACGAAGCACAAGGCTCACCTCTGTTTCCCACTTGATTTGATTCCATAAAGACTGACACGTAACAAACCGCAACTCAGTATCCTCTGAATCATCGTTTCTGATTCCGAAATCATGAGCTAGAAACACAGAAAGCAAAGGAAAGCACAAATAAGCTTATGAAAACAAAACTTTTTTTTTCTTGACAATAAAACAACTGAAACGAACATCTTAATATACATATACATTTGAGGGAGATGACTTTTCTCTTAACCAATTAATTAACTGCTGGTATCAGGTAAAATAAGTGAGGGAACAGGCAGAATACATTATCCAAGTAGGCTCAGAAACTCAGAAAGTTTTGTGGGTCTCTTTCACTTATTAAATATTAAATCCTCCTTCACTATCAGCAGTGGTTTGATCTCTAGAAAAGAACCAATTGATGATCATAATCTCACAAAGCAATAAAACCAACCAATTCAGCAATATAATTGATGATCAAGAAGCATCCCTCATCCTCCATTTTCATTGTCTCCCCTAAACTATCACCTCATTTGTATCCCTAAGAAAAATCACTTAAAATACATAACCCACTCTGACTACATGTCTTAGGTTTTTAGCTGAAGAAAATCCAGCCACCACATTATTGGTAACATGCCAAGGCATAATATACTTTTTTACACAACCAAAACTCAAACCACAGGTGCAAATGTGCTCAGAAGGCCTTTTGTGGGGTATAACAGTATTATCAACTATTGATGCTGTGGAGTTTCTCAACTGAAACTTCACAGGATTGGGTTTCCAGATGGGATGGATGCATATCCAAGTACTGTTTTAGAACAACATTCTAACCAAATGATGTGAGAAGTCAAACTAGCTCACCCTTGCCTCTTTTTTAGTTCAATCAAATTTATTTTTCTGCCTCAAAGCATTTGCTAACTAGAACAACATGTTTAGTAGTTTATCCAAGTATCACTAATCTTGCAAAAACGAAAGCACAATATCTAGTAAGGGACAAAATTTCCACGTGGTTTAAGTGCATAGGTCCTGGTTGTTGGTTTATTTATCTTGCAATGACCTGCAATGACAGATTGGATTCTATTCCCCTGCCTCTCATTCACTGAGCTACAGATATCACAACTTCCACAGTAAAAATAATTTGAGATTAATATTAAAGAAGGTGTTACAGTAGATAATGAACGAGATATTGTGGTGATTTCCACAAAAATCTGGCCCTATTAGTTTCCCCTTCACCTTTTCCATACAAATTGTCACACCTTTTGACAGCTCTGGTGATGCTAAAAGTAGGGAATAAGAACTGTAAATTTTCTAATCAAATCTCAATCAGCAACTATTTAAGAAGCATTATTTGTGGCTACAATAAGAGTCAGTCCTGTTCAGTCTTCTCCAAATGACAACACACTTATATACACATCTAGATAAAATGAATGCAGCAAATACTAGTGGACAGAAGACACGAGATCTTCACAAGTGGCTTTTCTTTCTTCTTTTACAAAAGAAACGTAGACAAACTACACAGAATATGAGACTTATGGATGGGATATAATTTCTGACTCCCATAGCTTAAAAGTGACGCATTCAGACTCTTCAACAATTTATGGTAGCATTGTAAGGAATTTTCTTATTAAAAAATGTGAAAAGACAATGACAGCTATACAGTCTTGATTGCTGGAGATGAAAAAACCCCACATTTACCAATAATTTGGTAGCCAATAATTTGGTTTCAGACTGCCAAAGAAATGAGTTTTCAGCAATCAAGAAGCAACAGAAAACCTCACGCAGCTATGACAGAACTCACCATACAAATTCAATTAGATGTGATGAACCTTCCAGGATTAACCCTTTTCAAGCACAGAAACATGTATGAAAATGCACTAACCTGTTCTCTGAGACAATTTTCTCTTCTTGGCACTTGGTTTAAAAACAAAGCAGCCCTAGAGAATAGCACAAAAAATACAGACTTCAATATGAGCATCAATCTGACTGGCCCCTGAGGCCACTTTATTATCCTTTAATTTCAGTGCTCCATTGAACCAATAATTTGAACTGAATTGCCAGCCTCTTAAGAATATCAAGTTACATATTGTTCTTTTATATTCCTGTTTCAAGCTGGAACACTAGTGGAGGCAGTATCCCAGCACACTTGTGAGGAACTTCTACATCTTTCCACTACATTCTGCAATTTAGCCATCAACTATACAGCAGCATATTCTTTAAAAGTCTCAAAACCTCCAACAGGTTTAGAATTAAGAAGAAATTATTCCCTGGGGACACCCCAGTACAGTTTTCTTAGTACAGTTTCAGTTATAAACAAAAGGCAGGATACTGAGATGAATAGAAAATGTGATCCAGAGCAATGCAATGAGTATTTACTAAGCCATTTACAAAAGCAAGTGACATGCCCAAGCTAGAGGACAACTGCATCCCAACTCAAAAGAAGTAGATGGTTAGAAGCAGAATGGCCAATGGTTTTGAAAGGGTTCAGATAAAACCCCATGCTCCAAGCAATTCCTCCAGATAGAAGACATCTCCCAGTTAGACCTATTTCATCATAAAGAATTAAGTTTTGAATTCCAGAAGATTTTTTCTTTTTCCTCTAGAAAATCAGAAATTTCTTCCCCCCTTTCTCTACAGAAGCTCATCTCTTTCGAAGAGTTATAATGATTTCCTATATATCAGAAACCTCAAAACTCTCGCTGTAAGGTTCTTATGCTACAGCAAGGGGGAAGGAAACACATAAGTGTTGAAAATAGACAGATTCAATCCTATATTTCTCAATGGAGATGCTTATACAAGCCAGGATTACTGAACTCAGCCTAGGATAGTTCAGTTCTCTAACGTAAGAACGATGTAGTGAAAATCAAACACCACAGGTATATTCAATTCCGATCACAGTCGCCACCCTGTTCCTGTCTTATACAAGTAAGATATTACATTGACCTCCTCCGAAAAACAGCCTTATGAACTGGAGGTGCCTTCAGATACTTTCCATTTCACCATGGAGTGGTGAAGGAGTATTTAACACCACCTGGACAAAAGTTATGGTCATTCTACAGATGCTAAACATTCTGGAACAATTCCACTGCAAAAACTTAAGCTACAGATTTATTTATGCTGCTGTATGCACAACGGGAGCACAAATGGAGTTGGCCAAAGTAACTGTAAATCATTTATACAAAAGAAGAATATATGCTCAATGAAACCAAACACAAATACTATTGAATGCTTTATAAGCATTGGATTTCCCTACACCACTGAACGTAGCTGAGACCAGAATATAAAACTGCAAAGTATTACACAAAAGACAAATTGGAGGCAAATTGGAGTGACACATTTCACTACCAAACTAAAAGGCAACAGCCATTTTCTGAAGTGAAATCCACCTGGTTTGGATTATGTTTTAAATTTGTTTGCAAGAGCTTCCCTTCGCTCCTGAAAGTAATAATCTGCACAGCAACTTCCACACCAAAGGATCCAGCTGCACATCACAACTGACTGAAAAACAATATGACAGGAGTCTCGTGATGACAAAACAGATGCTGTGAAACCGTTGGTGTTCTTCACTATATGATCAAGCACGAGATTAAATGTCAAACGTTTCAATATAACATTTTAAGCCTCGCTATGCATTAACGTTCTGATGAATGCACTGTCCCTACTGCCAGCCCTGACTACGTGCCAGATAAAAGCTTTCATTTTGGAAATACCAAGGCAATAACAGGTATTTAACATCACGTGTGGGTGACAGCACTTCAGTCTTTATTTCTGCATTGAATTAGTTTTGGGGGCAGAAGCAACGAGCGCTCGGAAGCGGCAGCAAGATGTGCCAACAGACTTCACCTGACGGAACCTACAGACACTACACCCTGCTCTGCTCCAGGTGAGCGCTTCTTTTGCGCCAACAGGACACGGAGCAGGCAGATGGATGACCGTGTGTCAGTCACCAATCGTGGTGTGATTCCTGGGGATGTTCTGGGCAGGAACAAGAGCTGGGCTCCATGATCCTTTTGGATCCCTTCCATCTCAGAATATTTGCGGTGAGGACACAAAGCGCCCTGGGCGAAACGGGACCGGGAGGGAGCCGGGGCAGGGATGGAAAGCCACCAAAGCTTTGAGAAGGGACGGGCAGCGGAACGGGGCAACGAGGAACCTGGGCACAAAGGACGCGGGAAACAGCAGCGGATGGAAGAGGCAGGAAGAGGAGCAGGCGCAGGGCGCGGCGGGCGATGCCGCGGGTCCAGCTCCTCCAGCACCCACACAACCCGCGCTGCTCCCTGGGGAGACCCCCGCCCTCTCTCCCGCGCCTCACCTTGGATACGGAGCACGTGCTCATGTCGCCCCGCGCCCCGGAGATACCGGACAGGAGGAGGAGGAGACAGGGAAAGAGGAGGAGAAAGGACGGCACGGGACTTCGGCGCACGCGCGCTCCCGGCGCGTCCCCTCCGCCTCCCCCTGTAAGGCGAGGGGGGTACGGCCCAACCCGCCCCGGGGCGGGCGGGAGGAGCAGCGCGG
>VYXB01002928.1:499032-601966 GCA_013397135.1 Pachyramphus minor
GGGGCGGGGCGGAGCGGCCGCGGAGGTTCCGCCGGGCGGCGCGGCCATGGCAGCGGGTTCCTTGCGCAGGAGCATCGCCTCCCAGGTACGCGCCGCTCCGTCCCGCGGCTGGCGCGGGGGGAGTGCGCCGCGGCCGGGACGTCCCCTTCGCGCCCTCACTACGAGTCCCCCAAGCCTGCCCGGGCGTCTCGCAGTGGGCGCGACCCACAGCCGAGCTGGGATGGGGATAAACTGAGTGAGGTGTAGCGGCCGTCCCTGGAAGTGTTCAAGGCCAAGCTGGATGGGGCCCTGAGCAACCTGGTCTAGTGGAAGGTGCCCCTGCCCGTGGCAGGGAGTTGGGAGTTTTAAGGTCTTTAAGGTCCCTTCCAACCCAAATCATTCTGCCATTCCATGACTACTTCGGTCGATAATGGCACGCGAAGGTTTGATGGGATCCTTTGTGGGGACAAAAAAAAACCCAACCCTCTGTGGTGTTTGCCTTTTTTTCTAAGGCTGCTTTAACATTTCTTGAGATTGTATCGCATAATTTATTGTTCATAATATTTAATAAGTCTTCCCTTTTCCACCTGGGTTTAAATTAGCTTTCAAATGCAAACAATGCATCCCCTGTGGGTATTTAAAGAGGGAGCAGTATTTTTTCCTTGGTTTTTTTTTTTTTGGTTGGTTGGTTTGTTTGTGTTTGGGTTTTTTTTGTTGTGTGTGGGGTTTTTTTGTTGTGTGTGTGGTTTTGGTTTTGTTTTGTTTTTTGCTTAAGCCACTTTGTTCTTTATTTCCAATTTAGCTTTCAAAGGTTTTGGATCTGCCCCCAGAAAATTTAATAAAGTCCATATCTGCCGTTCCCGTCTCCAAAAAACGGTAGTTGTTTACATTTTATCTTACAGTGCTATGTCATGTTTTCTTATTTTATGTCATGCTTATTATTGCAAGAGGTTAACTTTAGTTAAAAAGAAATACAGAAAAACCCCAAACCTTATATACCAATTTAATTGTAAGAAGATAGTTCAATCTGATTAAATCACTATATTTTTTCGAGCAAGCTCAAAATAAATATAATTTCTTAGAAGCCTAAGAATTACAGCAGTGCTTGAATGGCAGATGCTTCAGCATTAATGATCTGAATGTGAAGCTGCTTAGAACCCAATGTGAAGTTATAATGGGATTTTTTTTCAGTGTCCTGCTCAAGAGTGGTAATGATGTTAGCAAGTAAATTACACTCACTCATAAGCATAGTTTTTGTTTATTCTGAAATTATGTTCTTACCACATCTACTTTTTGATTGTATTAGAACAAAGGTAATATTTGGTCTTCTATTGCAGCTTTCTAAACATAGTGAACTTTCAGATATCTGTGACTGGATTAGGCTTGGCAACTAGAGTTGTCATATGCAGAAGTCAGCTTGGATCTGCCAAATCTCCTAGCATTGCAACGGGGTTTTTTTCCTGATTTTCATGTGTGCTTTTTTTCAGGCATGTTGCTGATTTCCAGCTCTCCGTTGCTTCTGTAATAGAAAACAGTTCTAGTGATTGCTTAGCACAAGACTTGCATCTTCAAGCTCAGAAGCTGGCTGAAAGGGTATGCTAATGCATTCATTATATATACAACAAACTTACAGACTAGAGGTGTAAGGGATCATAAGGTAAAAAGTGTTCTTTCTCCAAGCATCTGTCTGGGTTGGGGTAGTTTGATGACTGCACTTGTAATTGTACACGGAATCTTCACAGGGAATTAGAGAAGCATTTTTAGTTGAGGTTCTTGTGAAATTGTTGTTTTCATATAGTTTGAGGGAAAGAATACTGGTGGAGTCAGGTGCCTATCTGAAGGGTACACCATGGTCTGTACTGTTGCGAGCACTTGAGGAAGATATTGAGTGTGTGATGGCTTGGAAAACCAAAGGTGCAAAATCCAGCCCTAGAAAAGCAGTGGATAAATTTAGCCTTTGTGACCAACAGGCCAAACTTTCAAATCCCTAGCTGCTTGAAATTGAGTTTTCTTAGAACAGCAGTTTTTTTCAGGTGTGTTAGTTTGGAAAATGTTAATAATTGAGATATTAAGACTAACTACAGCATAAAAAAAGAAGCATGCAAAACAAGGTCTACAGAATTGACATAAACATTAAAGGATGGAAGGAAATAAAAATCTGGAGAAGCTGACATTCATAAAGTTGAAAAAAAGTGGGAATTGGAAGGGTGATGCTCAGGTTTGAGGGATCATTTGTGCTGAAAAAAAAAAATTCACAGTCTAAAGCTGTGCTGCTCATGCCAATGTGGAGGAGTATAAACTAGGAAATTGCCGGCAAGGTTCCTCTACAATCAAAAGTTGAAAAGGAGAAATAAGCCCAGTTGTAACGCTGTTGAGAAGCTAAACTATTTTTCATCTCATTTTTCGCTGCTGAGATGTTGAAGGCATCCATAACTTGGACCTGTTCTGTTAAAAAGAGGAGTGTCCTGAGTCAAGTGAAAGAACCGGTGGTTCTTTCTTCTTCACATAAATGTACAACCAAAAATTCTGAAACAGCTTAGAGATCTGCTAGACACATAAAGTAATTGAGGTTGGAAAGGACCTCAGGAAGTTATCCATTCCCATCTCCTCCCCAGTGCAGGTTGTTGAAGGTGTTTGGACAAGGTTGCTGAGGACTTTTAAAATGCAATCAGGTGTTGAAAGCCTCCAAAGATCTGACAACCTCCTTTGTAAGCTGTTCGATGACTGCATTGTCGTGGCAACAAGTTTTGTATCTTGTGTCTAGCCTTTCATTTTAAAAACAGCTGCTATTCCCAGTTTTTAGGAAGCTGAAAATTGCCTCCCTCCTTTATCGTTTGTGTCTCGTTAAATAGACCTGGGACATTTAGCCTCACAAGTTTATATGGAGGAGCAATTGTAACAGTAAAGAAGAACAGACCATCAGTGTAAGCCACCAAACTGCACAGACCATGCCAGTTAGACAAAGAAAAAAAAAATCCAAAATCTCTTAGGAATGCTTTTTGTTGAGTGATGAATAAAGGAGATGCATTTAGTATAATTTGTTTAAATGGGTCATATATTCTACGAAGAAGGTGAGCAGTGTATAAACTAACAAAGTAAGACTGTGTATGTAAAACTATCAGAGAGAGAAAAATGCAGGAAGTTTTTGTCATGATAAACAGTTGCTGGAGTGCCTTACCATTTAGCAGTATGCTCTTAGTCACTTCTGAGGAAATAGGTCACAATATTTGAAGTGCAGATATTTAGGTTAGGCAGAAGAGATGGAAATTTTTCCCGTTGACTAAAATAGCCTAAATAATACGGCAGCGCGATACTAAATGAAACATTATGTGCTCTGGGTGCTGAGAATTGTGTGTCAAAAGGGTCTTGTTTCCATGGGCTTTTGGTTTCTTCTGGCTGGCTGATTCTTATTTCATTTTTGTACTGTTAGTTCTTTGTGCAGGGGACATTGTGTTGGGGGTTTCTGTACCTCTGTACAGCACAGTGGCATTCTAGTCCAAGCCTTGGGCATGGGGACATCTGGTTACTAAAGAACCACAGGGCACTTGGAGGAGAGGTTGTTAAAGCTATGGAGAGGCCAGATCAGCTCTCATATTAAAGAGATGAAAACTACTGACATGACAAATGACAGATTATGTAGAAAACATTTATCGGAACAAATGTTATGGAGAAAGTCCAGTATATATTTCCAGTTTTTCTCTGCCCCATAAGTAGAAAGGACCTTCTGCAAAACAGTAAGATGGGAAGTTCTGCATCAATACACTAAATGTTTGGGGTTTTTTTATGTATCTTATGAATTAACACTGGTATTTGTTCTTATCTGAGCTTGTGAAGGTTAAAGAACTTCAAGGCTAGCGGTCATCTCTCCTGGTTAGGTCAGTGTCTAAGCTGAAGACCTAGCATGGGGGTACAGCTTCCTCTTCATGTTGATGAGCTAAAGTAGAAATGTGTAGCTTGCATCTCTCAAAGATTTACCTTAAAGTGATAAGATTTGTGGCATTTCTTTATATGCTTTCCATACCTCTTTTCTTTTTTCTTTTTTTTTTTTTGGCAATTTTGTGTTGATATTAGGTGTTCATTGCCCAAATGTGCCTTATGGGTTCAGAATCTTCAAAACATGGGTAATTGTAAATGAGATTTTTAATAAATTGGCCTTTACCACCTTTATTTTATACAGAATCACAGAATATTCTGAGTTGGAAGGGACCCACAAGGATGATCCAGTCCAGCTCTTAAGTGAATGGCCCATACGGGGTTGGANTAACCAAGTGATTAGATTTGTGGCATTTCTTTATATGCTTTCCATACCTCTTTTTTTTTTTTTTTGGCAATTTTGTGTTGATATTAGGTGTTCATTGCCCAAATGTGCCTTATGGGTTCAGAATCTTCAAAACATGGGTAATTGTAAATGAGATTTTTAATAAATTGGCCTTTACCACCTTTATTTTATACAGAATCACAGAATATTCTGAGTTGGAAGGGACCCACAAGGATGATCCAGTCCAGCTCTTAAGTGAATGGCCCATATGGGGTTGGACCTGCCACCCTGTATTAGCACCATGCTTTAACCAACTGAGCCAATCTCAGGGTAAATTTTGTGTCACTGGGCACTGCAGCCCGTTGTCACTAAACTTTTTTTATTGGTTTTGTTAAGTGCTGTCAGGTAGTCTGTAAGTTGTCTAATGTATCTCAGCTTTTGTCTGTACAAAGAGTTCAACTACTGCTCCCAATCAAAGTTTTGATCTTGCATGGTGCAGACAGGAGCTGAAATAGAACATATGTGTGACATTTCAAGCTGTGTTGTATCCAGACCTATTAAGCATGGATGGGAAATAATAAAATCATTCCTTTTCCAACAGAATTGATGACATGATCCATTTCTGGTTGCTTCAAACTAACAAAAAACATTTCAGGTTTACAGTGGACTAAATTAATGTTTATAGTGGATTGAATGACAGTTTCCCCGTTTACCTGTTTTCATGTAGAGTTTCTGTTTTATTTTGTTTTTTTAGCTAAAATGTGATGCTGTAGTGAGTGAAATCAGCGCTGGTCCAGGAACAGTGAACTTTACAATAAACAGGGAATTATTAGCAAAGGTGAGTAGTATCTTTCAGGTGCTTTAAGGTAAAAATAAATTCTTCTATATAAAACTATAGAATACCTACTGTAGTCTTGGAAAGGTATTTTCTATGTAAAACTGTCTTTCGTAAGTTCTCTCTGAGGATCTCTGTTGCTGATTTGTTATGTAGGCCTGGAGTTTGGAATGAAGCTCACAAAAGTTTATCCTTATGAGGAAACAATGTATCTACTGTTCACTGATAACCCTAACTCCCTCTCTGCTCTGAAATGCAGGTTTGGGTACCTGCTTATATCTTTAAGTTTCTGCAGTTCACAACTCAAAAGTTTTGATCTTGCATGTAAAGGCTCTTAAATAAAAATCTTTGATAGCAGATCTATCATTACACACTTCACTACCAAAAAAAAAGTCAAGGGAAAAAACCCAAAGGGAAGATGTATTTCTCAACATCCTGACTGAAGGTATACACCTAATGCTTATAACCAAGCCAATGAATGTTAGGGTTGACTGATTAAAGAAGCCACAGTTCTTGATCATAAATGGCTTCAAGAGTGGGATAAGTCAGTATAGGATTCCTCTTCCCACAAACTGTGTTGAGGAAATATCTTAAGGTATTTTACATAGGCTTCATGCTTTCAAAGCATTTATATTTTTGTGCAGACCATTCATAGTGGCATTACAGACTTGCAGGTGGGGGAAAAGAAGGCATGTTTGGACACGTGAGGATTGAATAGTTGACTTTTCTTGGCACTAAAGAAGCAGAAAATAGGAATTTTTTACAAAATTCAGCCTTGGTTTTCACCCAAATTCTGCATACACTTTGTCTAACTTCTTTAGTTGGTCAGATACAGTTTTCAAAAGTTAATGGCATTTTATTCTGCATATGAGACATTGTTTGCTTGGCAAACCATCCATGTAATTGCTAATGTGGATAAAGGATGTGGATCAGTCTCCTGTATGGCTGGTAGACAGTTTTCCTGATGTTGCTTTCTCTTGTTGAAACTTCCTTCTGTAATTTTTTTTTATCTTCCCTGTGCTTTAGACTGTGTTGCAGCAGGTGTTCCAAGATGGCTCAGAGTATGGAGTAAAAAGTGAACTTTTCTCTACAGTGCCTAGACAAAAGGCAGTGGTTGAGTTCAGGTAAGCCCATGTGAGGAGTCCTTTGAGAGAATTGGCTTGTCTGCTGATTGATATTTGCTGGTTGATATTCATTGCTGTAATGTACGATGCCTGTTATGTTAAATCATATTTTTACAGTGTTCAGCTGTATTTAATACTCTAATGTTAATTTGCCAAGGAGAATAAAAGTTATATTTAGGGAACTGAGGCTTTTTCCCAGAATATATTTTTGGTATTTAAGGGGTTCATGCCTCACATTGCTCTCCATTAAGAATATTCTCATTATAGTGGCATTCAGTTTTTAAGTAAGCTTCTTTTATTTTGTTATCAAGAAACATCATCTCAATTTTCAGCCACTAACCTATTTCTTTTGTCACCCTAATACCTTTCTCCCTGACTTATTAAAGCAGCCAGGCATTTGTCTTGCTAAATCTTCTCAGTTGCTGACCTCAAAATTTCTATCCAGTACAATTTTATTTACAGTCACCTGCTCGTGGAATGAAAAGTGGCTGACTCAGATCTTTTTATGGATAAATATTTTTGTTCACTTATACTCCCTCTGCAGGCTTCCATAGTTATGGAAAGTAAGACCTTAGCTTTAATTTGAAGGGTGAATTTTCATAACTGAACTTTCATTTTATTATCAGAGCAAACAATTGTGGGTATAGGGTTGTGTTTTGTTGGTTTGGGGTTTTTTGAGTGGGGCATTGGTGGAGAAGATGTGATTTTAGTTACTGATTCTTATATACAAGGTCTCCAGTCCTGGTAGCAGATTTATCTCTAATAAAGGTGTCAAGAGGACAATCCATATGTCCAAAACATGTAAATAGTGGGAAGATATTTTCAGTTCTTTGTCACTAGTATAGTTGGGGGTTGGTTGTTTTGGGTTTTTTTGTTGTTGGTTTAGTGGTTTCTTTTTTCCCTGCAACATTGGTTGTTAACTGATATTGGAGGAAAACCTGGTTGGATAGGAAAATTTGCTGTCCAGAACAGAAAATAATCAGGGAATCTTAAGAGAAAATTGAACATGGTGGTTTTATTTCAGCTCTTCTGATAAATGCATGAGTTCAATTATTTTGACTTGGTAATCTGATAGTCTTGTACATTAAACAAACCTTATTTGTGAAAATTTGTTACAGCTCCCCTAATATTGCCAAAAAGTTTCACATAGGACATTTGCGTTCCACAATAGTGGGTAAGTGTGCCTTTAACTGCCTTCCAAAAGGGCTTCTTTGTCTTCCTGTTTCACTTGACTGGGGAGATCTGCTAACCTTTCACTCCTCTGGTGGAGGGGCCACGTGAGGCTCAACTTGCTAAGTTAAAACCTTTTGCTTATTATGCAGTGAAGAGAAGAAAGTGGTGTGTTGCTGGCAGATTTAAGTCACATGTAATGTAGTTTTATGACTCTGAACATTAAATGAAGTAGTTTAAAATTGGTCTACAAAGACATCCAAGGCAGTTTTCATTGAGGTGTGATGAGTCCTTTGAATTTTAAATTCCCAACTTGCACTGGACTGCAAAGCAGTCAGATAGTTATGTCTTGGTGTCTGTCTTGGAAAAAGCTTGCTTTTATATGTTAATTACTTTATGCCAGTATTACTGGCACAGTTGCTGTAATTTCTAATGGTATAATTAATAAGTTTATTGTGCAGTACTCTAGTGGCACATGGAGAACATTATTTCTCCCTCTTTTCCCTCTCTCACAATAAAAACCAGTAGGTTATTAGAAGATCCTACAGCATCTGTGCATCTAATAATGTATTAGTCTTAAAGTACTTAAAATATCATGTATAATTATTAATTACATAAAATTGATAATTGTGCCTCTCTTCATGGGCTGATAGTTGAGTGAGATTACTCTTTGTATTCCATTTCTGGACCCTTTGTTACAGGAAAAAAACCTACTTTCAAAAACAGTTCTCTAGATCAGCTTGTCCCATAGTAAGAGAATGAATTAACTACAGAGAATGTGATTGTGAGTAATTGCAAGCTATAATATGGTGTTATAACAACAGAAGAAGAGAAAGTTTTCTGCATCCTTTACATCAGTATTGTAATTAAAAGACACCCTTGAAACACAGGAAAATGGAAGAAGGGCTGTGGGTATTTCTTCTTTGTAATTCTATGGCTGTTGCTAAGCTCAGGAGAGAGATGAAGAGGTTTTGTTGTAACAATGGTTAGAACAAAGATGTCCTTATGTGATAAGATAAGTTTGGGGTGTAGCATGTTAAGTGCAGAGCTCGGAACTGCTCCAGAAGTGTATAGAGATTCAGGACTTGATGTTCTCTATTTGACATCACAGTTGACAGGAGTTTATGAATCTTGAGTGCTTGCCTAACCTCCTGGTATGAGGTTGCCTGACTGCGATGGAATTATATATACACATATTTGTATACCACACGTATTTGTGAGAATACAAGAAGACTTTAAAATGTATTTTTTATGATCTCATGCTTTGCAGTATGTGCATGCACATACACCTGTGTACGTTTTTATCACTGTTGTGTGAGATACTTGATGGCACTTTTCGAATGCATGACATTTCTTTTCCTGCTCAGAAAGGAACTTGCTTTTTACTATTACTCCTACTACTGCTTTTAGCTGTGAAGTATTTTAACAAATTCTGTGGAGTACTCCATCTGATTGCTTTTCCTCTTCCTTTTGAATACAGATCATACAAAACTGTAGAAAACAGAAACTTTGTAGGGATTAGAGACTACTACAACTGAATAATAATACCTTTTTTTTTCCTTAACAGGGAATTTTATAGCAAATCTCAAACTTGCACTGGGACATGAAGTAGTAAGAATAAATTACCTTGGTGACTGGGGCATGCAGTTTGGTATGTTTTAATACTTGTTTATTCTGTGCCCTTTTCTACTGTATCATGTGGTCTAGGTGTCCATCTTCAGCTTTTTCTGGCCACTCTGTGCTCATAAAGAGTGATATCCTGTTTCCATGCAATGTAATGTATATTAATTTCCTCAAAATACGAACAAAATGATGCAGACTGATTCATCAGCAGTATGACCTGTACTGCTGTACAAGAAATGACAGGAGGAAATTTACCCAACAGTCCCTCTGTCCCTCAGTAGCTCCTGTCTCACATGACTTGTGTGTAGTTTGGGGGTTATTTTCTGAGTGTGCTTGTTACACCTTTGGAGTTCTCATGGCTGAGTAGAATTCTATTGCTGCCTCCAGGCAAACGGTGTACCTGTTACTGTAGCTGTTGCACGTCTGCTGTGATCCTGTCTTCCTTATTCAGACTTTGCATCTATAACAGTTGTGGAAGAGGAAGCTTGCTAACTTGCCTAGGCCACAACAATAGAATAATTGTAACAATGTGTATTTTATGTTTGGGTTGTCTTTGTGTTCTCTTTGTGGTTTTTTTTGTTTTGTTTGTTTGTGGGTTTTTTTGGTTTGGTTTGGTTTTGGTTTTTTTTTTGGTGTTTTTTTTTTTTTGTCTGGTTGGTTGGTTGGGTTTTTTTGGTGGTGAGGTTTGTTTTGTTCTATTTGGAAACTAGTTCATTATTCATAGGGTATAATTAATTTCCGCAGTAACCAAATTCTGGCAGGTTGGGGCCCAGGGAGTTTGTATCTTTAAAGATATCCCTACATTTTCCCAGCTTCTGCTTAAAATGTAGGAGAAGAGAAGTGTATAGGTATAATATTTATTTGATATTTATTCCCTGACCACAGATCATTTAGGTCCAATTGCTGGATCTATAGCCATCCCTCTTTTATGGCAGCTGACCCATCCATAGAATTCACAGCTTTATTGACTTCTGTTAATCTTGCATTTTAAATTGATTTGTATTTTCCTCTTTTTTTTCTAATTTCCCCCAAAAAAGCTGGTTTTGACATATTTTAGTCATTTAAAAAAGGCAGTCATGCTCACTTCCTCGTTCTTGAAAGCTGGTACACTGTGAAAACTATAAAAATCCTCCACTTCTTTTTTACTAGGCTTTGAAAACTATTTTTGAATGGCAAACACAAAGTGCAGTGTCCATTAAGCAGTCACTTCTGCATATTCCAGCCCTTATTCTGCCCCTCCAGTTTCAATGGTACTGCTGTTTATGGGGGATCAAGGAATCAATTTTATGAACAGAGTTGGGTTAATAAATGCTCTACTTTCACTCCATTTATGTATTCAGATTCCTAAGTGTAGATAACACAACTAAACTATTCAGTTTACCCATTATCCTTCCAGATTAAATTCCTGGCTTTTAGACAGTGCAGTATAACATTCTTATGACTGTGAGAGCAGTTAATAGAATATTCTTTCCTTTGTTAAATTATTTCCTCTGCAGCTTGTCTTTCCTGATCCTATTTCTGATGAAACAGTAGCTTATAGCAGAGCTTTGCCTCACTTAGAGTTTGTTTCATAGGAATTGAATGCAGAATGAGTTCACCAAAAATTCAGTCAGTTTAGTTATTGCATATTTCATTCATTTTTGACCCTTAAACATAATTTTATCACTGTGCTAATCGATGTGGCAATGACAGTTAAGCAATGAAATGCAATGTGGTTAAAAGGCTTCTCAGCTGACCTCATTCTGTCTTTCTTTGAAGATACTAAATAGCACTCTGGAGTCTGAATACCAGGAATTTTATGTATTTTAATACTAAGTTTCCTGAAGATATAAAGATCACAATGACTGTTATTTACACATGTACCTGTTGAGCAGCACACAACTGACCTAATAGTTCCAACTGTTTCTTTCAAAATAGGTGATCCCCTCTTTATCTGGGCTGGCTCAACTCAAATATATGACAGGTATTATAACAAAAAATATAGTCACGTTTCACAAAATTACAGCATTGAAATATTACTATAGTGGTCCTTTCTCAGAAGCAGTGCTGTAATTAACCATCTGTCAGCATTTCTTTTACAACTGCTGTTGTCAGAAGCTTTAAAATTTAATAATTGAAAACATATTTTGCTGAAACATGGCAGAGAAGTGCTTAACCTTTAGGTTAAGTTTTGGGGCAGGTTTCTTAAGGTAACAATGTTTATGCAGCCACACTGTCTGTCAATCTGTCTTCCTGTCACTCTGTTCCTAATAGATTTTGAACCCATTGGCCAATTTCAGCCAGATCTGACAAAGAAAAATGTCTCCAAGAAAACTAATTTCCTTTGGAATTGTGACAGTTGGCAGCTGACTAGGGATAGAAATACAATGTAATGCCCTGTGGGAGAGAGTTAACTTTTGTGTTTAGCCTGCCAGCAAACCAGTCAGCACTTCCAAGTCAGAACTGGTCCCAACATGTGCTGCATCTTGCCAGTAACTGGTGAGTGTACCAAGGTCTGGGGATAGTCTGGGGAAGACAGAAAACGTGTGGAAGGATATGTTTGGGTTAAATAAAGACTGGCAGTCGTGCTGGGGGTTAGATTGTGAAGTCAGCATTGAAAAGTGGAATATTTAGGTACACTAATATCTAAGAGAGATAATTAGGAAGTCAAGCTCTGATTGTTTGTAGAACAAGCTGTCCTTAGCTAAACTTCCTTTCAGTAGGGTTAAACTAATCTTATTGCCTAAACCCTAACCTGTTTTTCTTCCTTAAGTCTGCCATAGCTTCTACTACACTCAGTGTTTCCTAGAGGGAAGTTCTCGAGACAGTGCTATTTGTTTAGTTGCAGAGGGTTTTTCAAAAGAATAACTGCATACCTATTCCTACATCAATCCTGGTCCTCATCAACTCAGAGGAGTAAGATGACCTTGAAGTTAGCCTCAGATAATCTAAGAGGCATCACTGAAGAAGTTAATGTGGTGTTTTTATTCAGACAAAAGGATTAGGATTTGGATTTCTTGCCCTTTCAGATGGCTTTTGGAAAGACCTGGAGCCAGACTGGACATGTGAAAAAAGCTTATTCTAAGCATGCAGCAAAAAGTTCCCTTGAAAACATTGCTTGAGTGGTATGTGGAATACCACATTATGTTCCTGTTTCTGTTGTCCTTGAAATGATAATACTCTTAAGGGAGAAAGCAAAACAAAGAGTTTTGGGCATGTTGGAGAGTTTCCACTGTGTGGCTTCTCATTTGCAGGTCAATGCTGTCTAAAAGATGATTTTTCTCTGCAAGTCCAGAAACACAAATTCCAATTATGATGAATTAAAAATCAACATAGTATTTCTTACTAGTTTCTAGCTATTAGATTTTTGGGGTGTTTTTCTCATGCAGTGGAATAATAGGTTATGCTTTTCATTTATTTTTGTAGCATACACTATTATATTGTTTTAAAATGTAGGGCATTTGTTTTATTGGCTACAGTGCTAAAACTGGACTTGCTTATGAAAATAACTCTAACTCTGTATTTAATTGTTATTTAAGGCTTATTGGGTATTGGTTTCCAATCCTTTGGCAACAAAGAAAAACTAAAATCCAGTCCTTTACAACACCTGTTTGAGGTAAGTTCAGAGAAGACCAACTAGATGCTTCAGAGGACAATCCATTTAACTTAGTGGTCAGTTTTGTACAGAATGTGTACAGAAAGTGATTTTGATGTGTCTGCAGGGTCATGAGGAGACTCATGTGGGATTTAAATGACCTTACTTGAAGGAGCAGTGCAAGCCTGGGCTGTGGCAGTAGAGACTGCATCTGATGCTGTTGGTTACCAAAGTTGTGAAAAGTGACATGTATGCCTGTTGGGAGTGTTTTTAGAGTTTGATTTTCACTGCTCAATACACGATTCATTGTGGTTGGGGATAAAGGATCTTGAAAGTATTTTGTATCTAATATGGAGCTTTAACATTTATAGCTAAGGAGCAGTGACCGTCACTTTCTGGAGCGCTGCTCTGGCTCTGCGGAATGCTCCTTCCACGAGTGTGAAAGAGCCAGGAGCATTAGAAGGTGTGGTTTCTGCTGACAGCCATTCAGGAAATGCCTTGCAGCAGTAGGGAAGGCTGTTCTGTTGCAGGAGGTTGCCCTCTTGGTTACCCACCAAGCCCACAGATGGTGCAAGTGCTATCAATTGCATTTCTGTGTGTCAGGGACAAACCTGACTCAGTGGTCTCTCCCAGTTAGCAGTGAAGACTGAGGTAGTTTAATAAGCTTTGTCTTTCCAGGATTAATATGGTTTAGATGGTTAGATTACTGCATTGCATTCCAATATGCCTAATAACATCTGAGTTAGTATTTATTTCTTCCTCTTTAGCAGTTCCTATACCTCTTCTTGTTTCATATAGTGCAGTGAGCCAAAAAGATTTTGTCAGTCTTTGGTACTTATAAGTGATCTTTGGGTGACAGCCATGCTGGATGTAACATATATACAATACACATAAAGGACTTACATACTTACCTGCACAGATCCAATAACTATGTGGATAGGTACACAAAATTTTCTGAGTGGCTGATGTTCAAGCCCTCATCCTCTGAAAGGAAGATCTCACATGTTAATGAGGCTTTGTCAGGGTTCTTGTGTGGCACCCTCAGATATTCTCTTATTACTAAGCTGAGCTGTGCTTCACCCCGTGAGCTGGATATGGGAACTATGGCCAGTGGTGTCTCAGACAGCAAGTTGCAAGATAACTGTCTTTCATAAATCTGTTTATTGGCAAAGGAGCAAACTATGTTTCAATACTTGGATAGTCCACAGCTGAATGCATGTTAGTCAGATTGTTTATGTGGCAGAATAGCTCCTTCTAAGCTTGGCAGCTTCTTTGACATAGGTAAATTTTGTTCTCTTATTCCTTCATCCCTGAGCCCTGCTGAATTAAATGCTCAACATGGAGGTGTTTTAGAGCTGTAGGACTGATTAAAAGAAAAAAAAAGAAGTAGTCATATTTTGTGGTTGTGCATTGCTGTGTGCTGCAGTAATAGATCAAGGGTTGGACTTGATCTCAGAGGTCTTTTCCAACCTGGCTGATTCTGTGATTTATAATTTAAGTCCAATCTTATAATTTAAATTTTTAATACTTGAATTTTGCACTAAAGCTTTAAAATTGCAGCAGTGTGTAGGCTTTATGACCTTGAAAAAATTACTTTCAAATGTAGAGAACAGTATTCAGTCAAGATGCAAAAGGTTCTAAAACAGTAGTTGTTTGAAACTAAGTTGATTTCTCAATTATTCCCAATTCTGAAGTGTTTGTTCAGCTGTATCCTTAGTTATATCAAAAACTGAGATGTGTTTCAAAGTGGTGTTTTTTCTCCTGTTGTATGAAATTAATCTTTCCTATAGTTCGTTTAAAAAGAAGATTTCCATAGCACAGTTTCTATATAAGTAAATGTATAGACAAATGTACCTTTCCAAACATCCTTGCACCTTCCAGTTTGGTCAAGAGGCAGATGCAAATATGCTTTTTGCTTTTTTTTTTTTTTTGCCTTATAACATAAAAGATTGGGGATAGGCAGGCATTAGAATGTGTGAAGCTACTGATGGGAGAGGACGAGCATTGTTCTTAGAACAGGTTGAATTTTCTCTCTACTTTAAATTTATTTTTCATAGTAGAACTAAGCAAACAATAAACTTTTAAGCTTGTCATCAGTTAAAATTCTCCAAAAATCTTCAGACTTGAATGGGAAAAGTGAGTTTTGCTCTGGAAAAGGTGGAACCCGTTTGAGCAAGGTTTGCATTGTTGGCAAACTCATTGAACATTACAGGAATGGAGTTTTTAAAATTACTTATTTTTTATCAAGGTTGTAATGATTTGAGGATCAAAACTCCAACAAATATTTAGAAGTTAAACAGTGTTAACTTTTTTTCATCATAAATGGGTTGGGGTTTTCTTCTTGAGCTTGTAAAATACTGAGTCTGTCAAGGATTTTGCAGTTTCAATTGCTATCTCATTTTTAGACAGAGTAGTTGTTGTAAGTATCGACTTTGTGGTTCTCCGAAGAAAAGTCTGTGGTTTAAATGTCTGTGGTGGTTTCCCTTGCACACATAAATGAGTTCTTCCACATTTTGCTGCTGCAGCAGTTTCAAGGTTATGAAGGGGATCATAGCAACAGCACTAAGGAATTATGGCATTAGTCTTCTTTCAAGATAAGCTGCAAATTATCCTATTGGACTTCATTCTTTCCTTAAATGGGAAATGTGTTGCTTTAATGTGCCTTTAGAATTTTGATGTTACAAATGTCATCTTTAAATGTATTTGTATTGTTCTTATAGGACTTTATTGGAGGGGAGGATTATACTGGTTCAGCATTGTCAGTTTTGTATTTTAGGTGTATGTGCAGATTAACAAGGCAGCAGAAGATGAAAACACAAAAAAGCTGGCAAAGGATTTCTTTAGAAAACTGGAGGAACATGATGAGCAGACATTGTCACTTTGGAAGCAATTTAGAGACTTCAGTGTTGAGGAATACATCCGGATTTATAAGGTACAAATCATCCACTGCTTTCTCTGTGTTCTTGGTTAAATGGTCTCTTTTTCTCTGTTGCTTCATCACTATAATTGACAGTGCACGGTACCTTTTCATCCAGGAGACTGCCAAGCAGTGAACTCACTTAGGAACAGAGATTGCTCTAATGTTGTCGATTCATTGCCTTTCCCATAACCTTAAGTGTGTTCTGGGGAAGCTTTTTCTTGGTAAGCCAGGTTACACCCCATTCTGTTTGGAAAAAGCACAGTAGTTGATCTACATTCAAGCAGACCATCACTTTAGTTGCTGACATCCTAGATACTTTTTATTTAATGGTGTCCAGGTAATTGGCCTTTAGTCTAGTTGTCCTTTCTCAGAAGTCCTGAAGCTTGGGAGTGTGGTGCTAAGCAGAAAGGCAAATCAGTGTTGGATAAATATTGTTCAGTTTTGCTTTATCTTTGATGTCAGCAACAACCTGCTGAATTTAACAGTTTACACGTAATAAATTTTATTAGGAGATTTCACATTTCTGATCCAATGTTATAATGCAGAGCTGTATATGTAGCATATTAAATCGGGTGTAAGAAATTATAGCAGCAGGAGTTTGCAATAGTAATCAGTGCATGAGTTCTCTGCAGGCTGAGGTGAGTTCATATACAGCCACCTATTGCATAAGGTGATCTCGTGAACAGAGCCAGTGGCCACTGTTTCGTGGGACATGTTTGTGCCACTGACAGCAAAATTAACCTTGCAAATTTGGGGAACAGGAGTGAGATACACCCTCTGTCACTGAATCCAGTCTCTTGGTATCGATACTATGTAATACTACCCAAGAGCCAGCTGAGTCCATCTGAAGACCAGCTAGGGGTTTTCCCACTTGTGATGAAGTTCTGGAATGGGTGCCCTGTTTTGATGGGCTTAGACATTTTTTTAACTTGCAGCTCCAGAGAATTTGTGACTTGTTTTCTATCTCTTTGTTCTTCTAGTATTATTATTTACTTAAAATTTCACTTTTCTATCTCATTCCTCTTGCTGTATTTGTAGAAATGGGTCACATTTTGTTTCATCCTTGATTGCAAAGTTAAAAACAGAACTTGCCTGCCCTTTCGTCAGTAGTCCAGATAACCTAGCTGTGCTTTAATTTCTTCCCTGAAACATATCTGTGGAGTCAAGCCAAGTATTCTAAGTTAGGATCTCCTAAGTGAGACGCTTGATAATTCTAGTGGAAAACTCACCTGTAAGAGTAAATAGGTGTTGGGCTGTATATGCACCTGAATCGTGATGGTCACTCATCGTTGGTCACAGGATGAGAGGTACAGCTGGATCTTTGTCTCCCAATTTCATCCAAACTAATAAGTATTGAGCTGACCAGTTTTGACAGTTAAGGTCATCCTGTCTTGCCTGGGGTACCCTCAGGCTTCATAGTAATGATGACTTCTGTATGCTCAGCTTGTGAGCAGCTTCTTCCTTTTTGAATTTCTTTGTTTCCTTTCAAAATAGAGTTGGTTTCATGTCCGATTACCATCTCTACAGTCCACGGCTTTCACCTCCCACACAGCAAGTTAAAAACCTGCCTCAGAATTTTTGTACTAGTTGTTTTAACCATTTTATTCCTAATTTCTCATGAACGTCATACCCAGACTGTATTCAATTTAGGGAGATTAATTCTAATGCAGAAATCAATTAAATCAAAATCCAAGCATCTTAACAATGAAGTGATCTTTCCTGGAATAAAATTAAGCTTTGCGCTCTATCAGATGTGTGACACAGACCTATTGTCTGACTTAATTTGAGGAAACAATTGACCTCAATGTTACCCTTCTTTGATATTCTTGGAACTTTTCAGCGTCTCGGAGTGCACTTTGATGAATATTCCGGAGAGTCACATTACCGAGAGAAGGCCCAGGAAGTTCTAAAGATGTTGGAAGATAAAGGACTTCTTCAAAAAACAACGTATGGACTCATTATTCAATCTGTTGGTGTAATTTACATAACATCTCAGTTGCATTTCAAACAAGATATTTGGAGTGAGGTTTGTATATAATCTAAGGCAGAAAGTTTTCTTTAAATCATCTTGGTAATTGTCCTAGTAGAAGACTGAGAGGATTTGTGCACTCACAGTTAAAAATGAAGTTTGCCTTTCTGTGGCTAGTACAGAGGCTTGACCATGACAAATTAAATACAATGACAGTGTTCAACTCGGCCTTTAGGCTGTTAATTAGTTTGGTAGCTGCATGTGCCATTTAATGAGCAAAGTTAGATGAGATCCTTGCTTTGATGAAGCAGGTGCCTGGCAGAACTGGGATGGAAGCTGTAATTGTGGAATGCACCAGAACGTGGGCAGGCTCCCTGGCATAAGCAGTGGTGACAACAGACTTGCAGGAACAGTCTTCAAAAATACTGAAAGGAGACGGTCATTCAAAGAAAAAGAATGAAGTTGTCTTCAAGTGAGGGGGTTTGAGGCAAGAGACCGTTTTGGTTTTGACCTCAGTCTTATCTGAACTTACCCGTTTATTAGCTTGCAGTTACATCAGTATTTTATCCCAACTTACAGAAAAGGGACAGGAATTGTGGATCTTTCGGAAAAGAAAGACCTCTCATCGGTTTCCACCGTCATGCGTAGTGATGGGACATCTCTTTATATAACAAGGCAAGTAAGCCCACCTCTGTTCATTGCCATTTATTTTGCCAGTAAAATTTTGTACATGAGTACATTTGTAACTGATTTTGAAGCTTTTTATTTCTGGGATGGAACACCCTTACTATTGAGTATTTGTAACTATCAATATAACTATGTCAGGATAAAAATGGATCGGGAAAAACAATGGCTTTTAAATACTTTTCCTCCCCTTAAGCAGTCTGTTAGTAAATCTCTTCTTTGCATAAATCATGATACTTTCTCCAGATACTAACTTTGAAAACAAAACTGGGATCTCTTGATCTAGTAAATAGTTGCCAAATAGGGAAGGTTTTAGAAAGACCTTTGCTTAAAATGTTTATTGACAATGTGATGTAGAAAAAAATAACTTCTCAGCCATGTCTTCATTTACTCAGTGGACCACCAGCACTGTGACATCAATTTTATTGCTGTTTTCCTGCCACATCATCATGTATCCTAAAATTCCTTTTGGGTGTAAATAGAAGGCTTAACCGTTTCTTTGTGCCAGTAATGCAAACAAATCAGAGGTCTAGCCCTCAGGGAAAACTGTGTACAGCTTTTCAGGGCAAGGGTATTAGAAAGATGTTGCAGTCAATCCTGGACATTACGGACGTGCTGAATCCTTTAGCAAAAAAGGGACAATGATGCCACAAATCCATGCCCAGTGGTCAAGCAGTAGTAAGGCTGAACACCTGTTTGAACTAGACACAGACATACACACGCATGCCCCAGCCAAAACCACTCAGCCCTCAGACAGCACATTTGGTGTTTTGTTCCCTTCTGGCTGATTAGGATGAAGGTCTGTTACTGTGAAGAAATAGATATATATGTGTGTGTATAGATATACACACTTAAGTATATGATATATATTATTTAGTAACCCAAGTAATATACTTATGTATTGTAGATACAGAGTTCATATGTACCATATGTATGCCTCCAGTAGCTGAGATTCTGCCCATTAGCTGTCCCTGGATCCCCAGGTCTCCTCAGCTGGCATGGAAGTGGGCATGGGCATGCAAGTCCCTAAGGCCTATAGCCCCACTCTGGTTACTGGCACAGAAACACTGGATCCCTCCAATAACTGAGCTTAGACATGTAACCATTGGCTCTGGATCCTTGCTCTGCCTTGTTGCCTTCTACATAGAGACACATGGAGCCAGTCAGGTCTCTCAGTCAGCCCCATGGTCTCTCCAGCTGCTGGCCTGGACCCCCTGATGGCAACCGTACAGACTCCTCTGAGTGCCTCCTCTTTGAAGGCACACACTTACCTGGATATTTCCCAGGTTACTTCACCTGCTTGCTGACTATTCAGCTTGATACTTCCTCAGTCACATGTTGATGTGTGTGCCCTCACTCCAGTTGTTGGCAGCAGAGACACCTTGGCCCCTGTGACACATGGTCAGACTCCAGTTGCTATCAATTAATTTTGTGTATGCCCTGTTCTCTTCAGTTACCGGCACCGCAGATGCACAACCCATATGAGCTGTAGGCCCCAACTCCAGATAATGATACTTAGACCTCCAAATTCACATGCATACAGAAGAGACAGACCCCTCACCCAGGGAGAGTTTGAAATGGAGTTTCACGAGAAAACAGGAGAGATTGTGCTGATGAAGTTCAGGGCACAACTGTGCAAACATACTACCCAGCAATTGGCTTACAAGCCACCTGTCCCTGTTATCATCTTCTTCCTTTCTTTTCCCATCCTTGGTTCCTCCCCTGAGCATCCCATGCTAAGTCTTGGGCAATTGCAAAATGCTTTTCCCCTTCATCCCATGTGTCCCATGTAGACAGTACCCTCCCTCAATCAGGGGGTCTGGAGAGCTGTTGTGGTGGCCCCTGAGGAGGGTTTCAGGCTGGAACATGGGGCCTATGGCTCTCCTGTGGCAGTGCTGGGAGGGGCTCAAGCAAGTTGTTTTTCTGTACTGCTGTGTATGTATGTGAAGAAGAGCTTTGCACCGTGTAACCTAATGCTAAGCACTGGGTTAGCTTTCCAGGAGAGGGTTGTTTCTCTCATGTCCTAGTAGGCAGACAGAGAGCAGACTAAACTGCATGTAAGAACTGTTTCCTCAGTAATTTTCATAGTTAGTGGTTTAAAAAACATTTCAAACATGGCATCAGCTAAGTATGCATCTTTTTTTTTTTTTTTTTTTAATGTAAGTCACACATGGATCCTTCTAACTGGGCAGTCCTCTTCCCTTCATAAAAAGTAGATTATTTTTCTGAGAGGCAAATAATGATGTATGTTTGAGTGAAATTCCAAATAGTTTCTTATTATCTCTTTCAGAGATCTTGCGGCTGCTATAGACCGAATGAACAAGCACAGCTGTGATACTATGATTTATGTGGTAAGTAATTCTAGATTCAGTGAACACTTTTGAGCCTGACTCTTTCCAGTAATCCAGGAGGGCCTCTTGCTCACAATCTGACTTAGACACATGGTATTTTTGGCAGCAAAATAGATGCCCTTACTGCCCAGCAGCTGTGCCTCAGTGTGGCAGTGTTTCTTGGTTCTGTTTCAGTTCATGACCCACAGACTAGTTGAAAAATAACTTTAAACTAAAAGAGAGTAGGTTTAGATTAGATATTAGTAATAAATTCTTTACTGTGAAGTGACAAAGCACTGGAACAGCTTGCCCAGAGGTGCTGTGGATGCTCCATCTTTGGAAGTGTTCAAGACCAGGTTGGATGGGTCTCTGAGCTATGGAAGATGTCCCTGCCCATGGCAGGAGGGTTGGAATCTTTAAGGTCCCTACCAACTCAAGCCTTTCTATGATTCTATGAAAATCAGCTCTGGAGTTATTTTCATTGCAATTAGTTTCAAAGGAACTTTTACTTTGTTTGACATTGTATTTTCTTTAATCAATCTGGATGAAACAGTTATAGTCAGGGAATGTTTTTACATTTCTTGGTTTGATTATTTTGTTTTTTAATACTTCCAGTACTATCAATAATGAATACATGGATTACCTCCTCACTTGTCTGAAATTTTTTTTGCTCTAGTATTACCAAGGAGATATCACATGATGCTTTTAAATCTTCTTTTTCCCAGCTTTAGAAAAAAATAATTTTGTAAACCGTGTTCTTTTACATGAAGTCAATAACATGTGGAAAAAATCTGCATGTTGCTGTAATGTGTGTAGTAATGCCCATATACTTTCTCTGGTACAGCTTTTTCTGAAGTCAATATAATGTGACAAGATTAAGGGGACAGGGAGAGATCAGTAAGTACAATATTAAATACACAGGTAGTTGAAAGTACAATTTCTACTTAACTGACATTCCTCCTTTTATTTCAGTCTTCAGGAAGTTTTGCATAGCTTGCCATTCCTACATTTTGTCATAGAACAGGGACTTCTTTGTTATTTTCTTTTGAAATTCTTTGGTTTTGGTGGGAGTTTTTCTGCCTCTACTGGATGGAACATACTGGGTTCGTTGACATCGAAGAGCAGTGTGGCTGTGAAAATGCAATGCTTTAGGAGTTAGGGATGTTTCCTGTCTAGTTCATGTGGATAGGTAATTATTTGTGTTTGTTGTATCATGAGGTGGTGGAGACCAAGGAAGAAGGTACAATTAGAAAGAAAGAATAGTTGGGCCTCTACTTTGCACAAATTTGGGTGCTGCCTGAACATTATGCTCATGGAGTGATCGAGTGTAGAAGCAGGTCTTGAGCTGACTGGCTGCTCGCAGCTGAACTCCAGCAACTGTTCACTTCCTTGGCTGGCCCTCTTTGTCCTACTCAGTCCAAACAGATGTGCAGCAAAGCCAGACTGTGATGTGATTGATGTGTTGATTGAATGTTCAACTCAAGGCGTTTTTTATCACTCTGGCTTTCTGAGGACTGGGAAAGTGGGTTATAACATGAGAGGGTGATAACATAGGCTGTTAGGAGACTTTATGGGACAGACAGCCTGATGAGGGACCTGCCAGCCTCGCTGAGATTTGCTGCTGTTTTGTGCCAGTACTGTGTAGTGAGTTAAGACTTAACTCAGTGTTACGAGAGGTAGGAGGATTTCATGGGTTCAAATGAGAACACTGATGATTTTACTCTTCAATTATTAAATACAAAGGTATATAAGAATCTAAATGTTGTTACAAGAAAATTATTTAGAGACTCTTGAGTCTTATTTTAATAAGATCATCTTAACTTCATCAGATCAACTTGTTAAAGAGAACATTAAGTTGGTTTACTAGTTGTAATGCTGTAAGTCAGTGCACTCACCAATTTAGATTTTTTTAAAATCCTACTTTTTTCATAAAAAGGCAGTGACATGAGAAAAATATTCAAAACATTTTAAAATGTGTGACATATTATTAAAGAGGTACTAAGATACAATTGAATGTTGCACTCAAAACAGGAGACGAAACTGCTTTTATTTATGAAGAATTGAATATAATTCATGCTGCCAGACTGCAAACTTCTCCCTTAAAGCTAACCACTTAGTGAGAGAGATCTGGCTTTGTTACAGGTGCAGAGATAAACCTGTATGAATGGAAAAGAGCTTGGAAGGCCTAGTTTGAAATGCTGGCCACTGCTATCCATTTATCATCCTTGCTTGTGAGTCAGCATGGAGAGGTGATAGGAGTGGAGCAGCTTATGAGGAACTCTGAAAGAGGAGGCAGGTGCTTGATACAGAGGTAGAATTAAGAAGGAACACAGATAAGTGATTCACTCACCACTCACTCACTGTCTTGGAACACAAAACAAATGCGGAAGTGGTGATTATTTGGTTATCTCTGCAGTGTTTTTTAAGGAGGGATAGAAAGGAGTCTGAGTGGTGTAGTCAAAACAACTAGGTGGGAAAGTGAACTTTGCAGCAGCAGCTGTAGGTAGAAACATATGAAGATCATTGTTAGACCTAAACCACCAGAAACTACTACAGTTCATAGGAGAGAGTAACTAGAAGTGTAAGAGAGCACAAAATGCATAATTGTTGGAAATTGTGATAATTCATACTTCTTTTTTTTGAAATTCTGTAGCTGCCTTATAATGTAAAACTAAAAATCACACTGGAGACAACAGAAACTAGTGGGTTGTGGAGAACCAAAGGAACCCTAGTGCTTGGTGACGTAAAACATGGGTATATAAGAGGAGCAGCAAGGTTTTGAAGTGAAAATGGAGGGGTTTTTTTGATGGGCAGCTCACAAATTATGGGAAACTAAAGAACATCGTTTCCTTTCCCTTCATGTCTTTTTGCTTCATGACCTGAATAACATCTGAAAAGGTAGATTACTTTTTTTCTAATATGATGCGAAATCCCATTGTCATAGATTCCAGGTGCCACAATTTTCAAGTCTTGTTTGTCTTCATGGATTTTAATTCTGCTTGCAGTGACTTACTGGCACAGTATCTGTGGTGGTGTGTGTTTGTGTGTGAAAAGCTAATCCCTATCAGACTTGGAGTGTTTTCTTATATGCATCAATTCTATTCCTTAGACAGATAAAAGTCAAAGTCATCATTTTCAACATTTGTTCCAAATACTGAAGCTCATGGGTTATGACTGGGCAGAAAGGTATGTATGGATGGATCTTAATTATATTATATACCTTATTTGGTTGATTGTGTTTTTTTTTTTTTTTAAGAATGGATAATTTGTACATTCACATTTCAGTGGACTGTTTTTTGAGGAGATTGTGTCCACCTACCACCATGCTATAGCACACATCACTTTGGATGAAGCTAAGCTACCAGATGTGATGCTGGTGTGCAACTAATGAACTTCAGAGTGCAAGCAGACATTTGGTCTGTAGGACTCAAGTACTACTAGTCCAATAAGAAGGAAGAAAATAACAAAACAAAACCTTAGAGTGTGCAGTGTTGCCCTCAAGTCCTCAGCACCAACCTTTTCATTCTATATGCCCACTCCTGCTGCCCTGATTAATTCATGAATTGAGCCATTGCTGTGTGTTCAGGATATGAAAAACAGCCCTGTCTCATTTAACACATTTTTCATAACTGCTCGATGTGGAAAAGGCAAACAATCTTTAATACACTTTGTGGCATAGCTTCTGGGATATTGTGCAATCACATATTAAATTATTACTTCTTGAAGTATTCTATTTTAGCAGTGATCTGAATCTGAGTTTGAATCATGCTTCAGGCTTGAAGTATCTATTGCAAGGAAGTGTATCCCTGCTGTTATTCCTTGTAGTTACCAATCTTGTTAGCAATCTGGGCAAAGGTCAGTAATGGATCTGCAAACTAAATCATATTCCTCTGCCAGACTGCATGTCTTTTGTGGTTAAATATAGGGTTTTAGCCTTCTGGAAAACTAGACTGCCTCCTTTTACAGTGCTTAAAGTTGTCTTAGATTCTGGATCCAGAATAATGCTTGGGATTATTATAAGCAGAAGCAACGAATATTTTATTATTACCCATGATTAATTATACTTTTAGTTTAATGTGCCCACAATAGAATTATTATGACTCCCTTTCTAATTATATTAACAGATCTGTGTTGGCACAGTAATTTGATCTGTCTACATCCTGCCTCTCTTCAATTTATTGCAAATTATTGCATTGCAGGCCTCTGTACTAAAGGAAGTAGCAAGAGAGGTTCCTGAGAGCATGCAAATGACCAGGTTATCATAACTCTGATCATAATTTTCCCATTATGTAATAAATATGGGGCTCTGGTTGCTGAAATGAGAGTTACTGATTATATCACCAAGCTTTCTACATTGGAGTGTTATTTATTCAGCTGTTATTGCTGTTTCCTGGTAGAGAATCCAGCTCTGAACAAACACTGCAAACATTTCTCTTGATTGAAATGTAATTTTAGGTCCTGCTGCTTTTCAACGCAGGTGCCAGCATGTGTCTTTTGGTCTAGTTCAAGGGATGAAGACTCGGAGAGGAGAAGTAATTTTCCTGGAAGATGTTTTAAATGAAGTTCGCTCAAGGATGTTACAAAACATGGCCTCTGCAAAAAGTTAGCTATTTCAGGTCTTATTAGTTTCTTTTGATGTTCTGTGTTGATCAAAAATGTGTCACCTTTTCCACCCTTCACTTTTCCCTGAAGCAGATTAATCATTGTGATAAGCCCTGATATGTGCACTTCTTACCTCTCATAATATAAACAATGTTAAAATAACTCTTTGCAACTCTGTGAACTTCCCTAAATTACAGATTTGCAAGTTCTAACATTCAGTGAGATTATTTCGTCATACTTTCGCAGCGGGAAGGAAGTACCTGTCTTTGGAGACAACAATTGCTTTTTTTCTGGAGGCACACACTAGTCCATGGTGGAGTTGGGGCTGGAGTTCAGGGAACAATCAGATTTCATCCAAAGGATTTTTGACTCTGACAGTTTTCTCTGGCAAGAATAACTGTAGCTTAACTTCCACTACTGCCTTGTCATCCTCCCAGCCTGTTCACAGAGTGCCCAGGAGGTCACTGCTCTGCAGCAGAATGTGCTGAAAGGGATATTTGCCTTCACCTCCCTCGGGCTGTGGCTCTGCAAGACTGTTTCCTCTTGATGCAGTAAAGACTTAAGCAGTTCCTAGTGAAATGCTGCCCCCTCTTGTGCTCTCTGGAGTTAGGTGCTGGATTGAATCAACCATCTAGTAGGGTTACATAGTGAGCATCTTCCTTGCTCTGCCTCCTCAGCTTTTTTAATCCAGGTAATTTTGCTTGTAGAGTAGACCAGGAGAAGGGGGTCAGGCAGAATGATAGAAGGGTGGCCCTCAATTCAAACCAGTTTTACTGCAGAGAGGATTGGAGCTGAGACTTCAGTTTAAATATTAGTGTCATAGCTGAGTGTAAAGGAAACATTTTTATGCTGCAGTGAGTGGAGAGTGTGCAAGCCTGACCCATTTTTGTAGTTGGTTCCCCTTGTACTCCCTTATCATCTAGATATTGGTGGTGGCAGGGTACCATTAGTGGGGTATTGGCTACCTTACAGTCCAGGGTTGGACTGCAATGATCTTTAAAGGTCCCTTCCAACCCCAACCATTCTGTAGTTCTCTCAGTTCAGATTCTCTGAGGTACAATCAATTTAGGTATCTACTATAGTGGATGGTGTGACTGCTCCGACTTTATATCCAAATGCTCCATTAACCATGGGAACAACTTTGTTTTGGTTGTTTATGCACCTGTATCCCTTTTAGTTTATCAGTCCAACAAAATCTGAATTGTCCTGTCTGTTCCTGATCTTAGGCTGTCAGAACTGTGAAGAGGAATTCAGGGTAGTCTCTCCATCCTGTTATAATGAACCCTTCTGACCTCAATATCTGTGTTACACATACCAGAGGAAGTGGGAAAAAGCCCATCTGAAACAGCTGTATTTCCGCTTTCAAGAAAGACTTATATTCTGGATTTGTTGCTGCATGCATCCTGACAATTTCCATATTGCTAGTTTAGGGTTTTGGAAGACCTGCTGTTTTATTGGCATCTCCAAGTCTAAGCAAGGGAGTCATTATACTACTGCAGATTTTACTTGTTTCTTTCTCTGTTTCTCTTCAGCAACCAAAGAGATACAAGACCCTATGGAGACAGCAGAGAAGGTTGGTCTTGCAGCACTAATAATTCAAGTGAGTCTGAGCTGCCTCATGACCTGTTTGCATCTTCTGTATAAAGTTAAAAATTGAGATGAAGAGCGTTTTCTAGGTGACAGTGATTTATTGTTCCAGGACTTCCGGGGCCTTCTCTCGTCTGATTATCAGTTTAGCTGGGATAGAGCTCTTCAAAGTCGTGGAGATACAGGTGTGTTCTTGCAGTACACCCATGCCAGACTCCATAGGTGAGTGAGTGTTTGTGCACAAAAGTACAGGTTTACATGAATTTTAACCTTATTAACTTACTGCTTTGTTAAGTACTAGTGTTAACTCCTTCCTTAAATGTGACACGGGTTCACTTTTTCAGCAGAGGGTGTGAGTTTATGATAGGAATAGTTGAAACTTCCCTGAAGAGCAAGCCAATTAAAATGAATTTTCTACCTCATTTCCACAGAACTGAACTGCCTGTCCATGTACTTTCCCAGTTCTAGGAACAGCCTCTCTGTGGTTGGTATCAGTGATGAGGATTGGTAGCCCTACGATTAGGGAAACTGACATAAAAACCAAAATGCACATACTTGTAAAATATACCACATCACAGAACTTTTTGGCTACCACAGTAGCTAGTGGGGTTTCTTTGACATTCTGTTATTTCCCACTGTTGGTAACCAAGGTTAAAAGCAGATCCCTTCCTGTTGACTCAGGTCAAACACCTAACACATTTAATTACTTCTTTTAAAAGAGTTTCAGAAGAGGCAAGTTTGAGCACTTTTATCAATTATAATGAACTGTCAGAGCATTCTTAATGCAGAAATCAGTATGTATTTTCATGTAACACCCCTTCCTGGAGCAAGCCATGGGTCTGTACCACCCTGGTGTTCTGACTGAGGCAACACCAGGTGGTGCTCAGGGAGAGTGTGCAAGCTCAGTCCCTTTCTGTAGTCTGTTCCCCTTGTATTCCTTCATCATCTAGGTATTGGTGGTGCCACGGTACCATTAGTGGGGTATCGACTACCTCTCTCGTCCTTTTAGCATCAGCTTCTGGACTTCTTGTCCATGCAGATCCCTAATCCTGTTGATACTGAATGGCTAGCACAATTTTTATATTTATTTTTTTTTTTGTCTTGAGTTGAAGTTGGCTAATCTGTCTGAGTGTTCCATTCATCCTGAGCAGAAGGAGCCTCCCCTTTTTCTTGTTCAGCTTTGCTAACAGGAGGTTTTCATTCCGGCATCTGTTTTCCACTCTTACACCACAGTTTAGAACGGATGCATGGGAACGCACAGCTAACGGATGTTAACGTGGCATGCTTGCAAGAGCCAGACGCCATCTCTGTTCTTCAGCATCTTCTCAGGTTGGTCTCGTTTTCTTTCCAAATAGCAATTCCCTTAAAATAAACTTCTGGATATGCTGCCAACATGTTGAGAAGGCAAAAAGTGCATGATCATAAGAAAAAACAGCTATTTCAGGCAATGACTTGTTGCCATCAGTGTTGTGCCCCACTGATGGCAATGGTAGCCCTCACTTGGAAATTTTTTTGACCTTAGAAGCCATAAGACAGAAAAAGCAATACTCTGTGTTCATAATCCTCTTAATTCTTTCTTGTCTTCACAAAAGGATGCTAAACTCTATATAAATATTAACTGCAGATTTGGTTAGTCCCTTGTATTCTGTTTTTGTCATGTGGGAAAAGAGAGGAAGTGCTCCTGGGTGAGGTGAAACAGAGTATGCGCATGCACATCTAGTCACTCAGCATCCTTCAGAGCTACTGAATGTGCACAACTAATACCTGTTAATAGCAGTAATGTTCATTAATTCAGTCTTAAAGTTGAGCTGTTTCTGTTTTAATTATTTCATAGATGTGCAGTTAAAATACAGAGACAAGGGAGTTGTCCATGTTGCAGAGTGTGTGATGGGAATCAGAAGTAACTGAAGCTTTCAGAATTCCTAGTGAGAGGTCCTATATAATGCACTGCACACTGTGCCAGAGAGTTAACTCTTTTGACCATACTAAGACCTCCTTGACAGCATCTGTTTAAAATCTGGACTTTCAAAAGTCATGCCAGTGTCCCAGGTGCTCCTTTCAGCCTGTAGCCTGTAGAGTCCTACCATTAACTGTAATTGCCTCAAGAAGTCTGCCTGAAGTTCATCATGTGCTGCACGTTCTCTTGAGCAACAGGACCAGCCAGCACTCTAAATAAGACCGGTAGTGTCTTATTTATCCAGTGCCATTGTATTTCATGGAAAACATGAGGGTTGTTTCTTGGGGTTTATAGATTATTGTATAGCTGCCTGTCTTATGTCTGAAAACTGACAGGGTTATGTGCAGGGATCACTGCATTGCAGATTTGTGTCCATTTTCAGACAGAAGTTGTTGATCCACTGCAGGGCTCTTGATTTTATCAAACTTAAGGTCTGCTTATTTTGAAGGTCTTTGAGTCTGGCCCAGTACCATATGGAATCTCTGTGAAGCATCTCCAGGGGTCTTTACTTCCAGCAGAAAGCAGTATTTAGGTTATCCATCAGACCAGGCACTCAGGGGCTAACAAACTCATGTTAAAATATTCCACAGTTTCAGGAGTAACAACTACTGTTCAGTCCTCCTTGTGAGTTTCCATGACTCAATGCTTCTTGAAAAGTTTCCATAATAAACCCTTCTGAGCTGTCAGAAGCCTGTCAGAAGGCTCTGCTCTGCTGTTTGAAAATCTACCAAACATATGACTGAAAATAGCTGCCCAATTCTGAATACCATTAACTTTGCAGATTAATGAATAGTAGACTGAAGGTAGCAGGTAGAAGATGGAACCTTCAACTAGACCAGGCTCTGAATGACCTGTCAGAACAAGACATAGCAGCAGGGCTTGGAACTAGAGGATCTTTAAGGTTTCTTCCAAGCCAAGGCCATTCTATGATTCTGTGTATAACCCTGCAAAAGCAGACTTACTTAACTGATAAAATAATCTTAGCAAGTTGTTGTAGGCCAAATGGCAGCTTTCTGAAGCAAAAAAGCTGGTATCAAATCAGGCCCCTTTACTTGATACCAACTTCGTTGCTTCATGAAGCTTTTATCAATGGCTGTTTGATGGTGCTTGTTAGTAGTTATTTCTTTGTACCTATGTTGCTGCCTCTGAGGGACCAACAGCTGCTGGTGTCTGTGCTGGCCCTGAGACCATGCAGAGGTCTCTGGTTCTGTCTCTCTCACGTTAGTGGCACAGCGTGTGAGGGCAGTGACCTTCCCCAGCAGTGACCACCTGGGGCATGCTGGCTGAGATCAGCTGCTGAGTGCACGTGTAAGAGGCGTTTTTGTGGCTTACCCACCCATGGGATGGGAGCGCTCCCTCCCTGGTGCTATAGCTTCTACGTGACTGCTGAGCCCTTGTTATTGGAGTGCACTTCCCAGTTCTGCAGCTTGTCTTTAAAGGAAGAAGATCCCAGGGCAGTTCAGCTTGGACATGCTGGCAGGGATGGGCCTGAGAGCTGAGCAGAGATTAGGAAGTCCACTCCTCACTTTGGAATCGCTTCAGCCCCAGAGGTGTTGGTACCTTCTTGCAGGCTGTGGAAAAGGAAAGCAGAACACATGAAATAAAACCATAGATTTCATGACTTTGCCTGTACTGCCCAGTTTAGTAGTGTCTTACAAAGTCAACTGTATTGTGTAAGTTATGTAGGATGATCGTGCTTGAGCAGGGAGGTTGGACCAGATGACCCACTGTGGTCCCTTCCAACCTGACCCATTCTGTGATTCTGTGGGAATCTGTATTCCAGGATTATGTAAAATCACATTGGTTTTGTCTTCTTTTAATGTTACAACATTCCCTTTAGCTACTTAAAAGTCTAAGCTGCATTTACTAAAGGCAAGGCCCTCTAAGAGACTGTTTTGATTCTCTTGGTTATTTAACACGTTTTTTGTTCCTACGAACTTACAATTAGTGTTGAGATGTAAAACCAGACATAATGTTCCAGGAGCAAATATAGCTCTTGTGTTCTCTTGGCTAGCCTGCCTCTCTGAGCTCTGCCATCTACGGTGTTTGCATGATGAAGAGCAGAAGCAATCTCCTTCAATAATAAGTGAATGAGGAAGGAATAATGAGTTGTGTGCTAATGACATGGCTTAGGTCTGGCTCAGATCAGTTTTGCTAATTCTACAGCTGTGGTTGTGTGCTTGCTGTGATTTAAGCAAGTCTGACAAGCCTTATGTCTATCTGAGCACACCCTCTACCACTCCAGCACCAAACAATCCTTTTCTTCCTTCACAGGTACGATGAGGTGCTATATAGATCTTCTCAGGATCTGCAACCCAAGCACATTGTCAGCTACCTCCTCACACTTGGGTAAGGTGATGGGTGATACTGGTGGTGTCTCCAGTAAGGACAGGTCTTCCTGAGCTGGCTCTGCAGCCCTCACGTCTACACTGCTTTGAAGAGTAAAAATAGTGGGAAAATGCAAATTTGTGGGGCGGAAAGTAAAGTAGGATAGCAAATAATATAATAAATAGTAGAGATCAAGGCTGGAGCCAGAAGCCTTCTCAGAAACTAACTGCTTTTAAGAAAAAGAGTCACTTGGCTGTAACCCAATGTCAGAACCAAAATCATGCGGAACTAATGAAATCTTAAGGAGCTTTAAGCTGATAACATCCTCTCAAATACCAAAATTTCAGCTAGGAAGCTTTGTTGAAAACATTTTTAACCACTGTCTCAGCCAATGAACAAAGCTTATTACTGTAAGTCATGCTGTGTATGTGACTCCCATAGGGACCCGTCTGATTTGACAGCACTATGAAACCCAAGAGTAGGCTCGGTGGAGGACGCTGTAGAGCCTCTGTATGGGGAAGGCTTTAAAAATTAAGAAAAATTGTATAAGGAATCACACACCTTAGGAATGCCTGGGTAGAATCTCAAGGATTTCCCATAGCAGTTTTGAGGATGGTTTTGGTTTTTTGAGGGGCAGGTAGCAGAGAGATTGTTTTGGGGTTATTTTAGGAGCATGAAGTTGTTAATGGCATGCCCTGACACCATCCAGGCTATAGAATATCATGCCTTCCTTGAGCCAGGTGAGAGGCTGTTGTAAATCAGCCTCTGGCATGCTGTAATTGTGGGTGGCCCTTCCAGTTCTGCTGCTTTCTGTAGCCCAGAGCAACTTGCTGGTTCTCACCACTGTCTCTGTGTTTTCCATTCCAGCCATCTTGCAGCTGTGGCACACAAAACCCTTCCTGTGAGAGGCAGCGCCCCTGAAGTAGCACAGGTATGGTACATCTATGGCTGGAGTCTGTGTAGGGTGTCCTAGAGGAAGGATCCTGGCTTTGCCAACCCAGCTGTGTAACCACTTGGGGGAATACACACCCGAAGGCAGAGGAGCCGACAGGGAGTCTCTCCCGTGGGCGGCACTGCTTTGGGAAGGCAGGGATTGCTCTTCACAGCTGTGCCTTCTGGAAAGGGCTGCTCTGCTTGATCCTCCCAAAACACAATGCTCCCTAAGAACAACTGCCCTTCTTGTCACCTTTCCTTTTGAATGTTTTAAGAGTAAACATTTGAGCATTAAACTTGCTGGTTATTTTTTGATGGTTTCCTTTAGTGGTTATGTGGGAAGACAGAGAATTAGAAGAGAACTAAATCTGTCTCCTCCCTCTTGCCACCTCCATATCCCAAGTTGTTTGTATTGCCTTTCTAGCTAAAGCTAGAGGCTGACAACTTTCAAGCTGCAGTTCCAAATAATTTTCTACCCTGCAAACTGTTTTCTACTGATCTCCCAATGTTTGACCTCCTAAATGCTCAATAAATGATACCCTAATTACACCGCCTTTCTTATTTTCTTTCATCTATTTCAAAAGCAACTACTTATTTTATTTTGGTACTAAATCACTCTTAAGTGTTGAGCTATGCTGTGGGGGAAAAACATTCAGTGGAATTGATGGAGCTGCAGTGTGTATTTGAGTTTAGATGCTGTAGGTATTCCTGCCTTTGGAGATGGACTAAGACAGTCCAAGCTACAAGAAAAACTCAAGTTCCTTATCTTGTAAAAAAAAAAATAAATTCTAAATATCTTACAATGTGGCAGCTTTCAAGAACTATGGCTTTTGGAGCAAACAGCCAAGACATTGACAAAGAAGAGTGAAATTTTCACAGCAGCCCATAGTTGCTTGACAACCTCTAACCCAGGCAGGGCAAGGGGAGGGATTCCAACAGTACCCTCAGGGCTGTACCAGCCTTTCGTGCATGAAAGATTTTCATTTTTTAATCATTGCTAGCTCTTCCACAGGCATCTCTGCTTGCTCTGCCCAGAGGGCTGGGCGAGACATGCCTTTCAACTCTCCTTTGTTTGACCAAGTGTCCCTCTGTTGACACTGCCATGGGCTGGCAACAGCTGGTGTAAACACTGCCAAGCATTGGTGTGTTTCTCAGTACTGGGGCTATGTGTAGGTCTCAATCCCAGTGCGGGGACAGAGGATGCACACAGCGTTCTCACCTCTGCTTCTGAGTACTGTCCTGAGAGCCACACCCTATTCTGTGGCACTACCCTAAACTGACTCTTCTTTTGTTTTCCAGGCAAGGCTCTGTCTCTTTCAAGCCGCACGCTCGGTTCTGGCCAACGGAATGAAGCTTCTGGGCATTACACCTGTGACTCAAATGTAACGGGGCTGTCTGCAATGTAAAGTCACATCTTGTAGTAAAAACTTTTTTTCCCCAGATAATATGAAGACTGTGTGTCACTGCTAATGCAGGCTGGAAGTGCCATCTGTGCTTAGAGGTTTGTGCTCCTTCATACCAACTGCAGAAGAGCAGGCATGGCACAGCCATTTGGGAGGGGTAAGGCTGCCACAAACACTTTCTCCCAGGCATGTGGTGGGAACAGCGTACTTAAGACTCAGGTCTACCTGGTATTTCCCGTAAAAGAGAACTGCTCTGTATTTGCCATGTAAATATAACATCCTTTTGGTAGAGGAAGTGGTATTAACTGTGCTGCCCTAGGCAAAGTTCTCCCCTCCTGCGGTTGCCATTGTGTACTAAGGCCTGATGGCACAAAGGTTCCAGGTGCTCTATATATTGTAACAAACTGAGCTAGTCAGATCATGCAGAGCTCTTTTCCTGTGTGATGTACTGCATTCTCCCTTCAGCCAAGCCCAACTGCCAGCTGTCACACCCTGTTCCTCACCCCTTCCTCTGTCACACTGACGTGACAGCCAGGGAGCAGAGACGGCTGCACAGCTGGTGGAGCAGGAAGCAGAGTGTTCCCTCTGCACCCTACACACAGTCAGGCGTGGCAGGTGCTGCTTGGCACCCCTGAGCCATCCCACTGCTGGAGAGAGGGGGAGCAGCACCTGTGAGGCACTGCAAGTGGCTGGCAATACCCTCCACCATGGAAGCCTCGACTTCCCAGGAGTGGGACTGTGGTGGCTGCTCTAACCCATGGACCAGTCGGCAAAAGACAGAGGGGAGCATCCTCTCCCCCTGGAACAGAATTTAAACATGTTTGTTACTGCTGTGTTTAACATGCCCCACTTTCAAGTTAAACCCAGCTGGTTAACTCATGTCTGAAGGAATCCAGCCAAGAGTATAAACTTGGTCACATTTTGACTCCACTGTGAATGACCATAAGCTGCCCAAATGCACCAAAGTCACTTTTTCCTTACTGTAGAGTTGCAGGTTCTGGACGGCTTCAGAAGATGAGGGAGGAGGTTGAAATTATATGGTTGGCAATAATAAATTAACTCAAAGCCTAAAATGCATTACAGGAACTCTTTTCAAACATCACTGTCTGCACAGAAAGAGAAAATGCACGGACAGAATTGGTTGACTCATTCATACTTAAGCCAAAAATACAGGAATACATGCGAACTTTCCCCTATACAACACACAGAGGATCCCTCTACCAGCTACAGCAGGTATAAAAAACATTTGAAAAGTGAAAGGAAATCCACAACTTCAGAGAAACACCTGTCTTTCATTCTGACTTTTTAAACCATACAGCACATGCTACTCTAATCACTCCTAGGTAAGTGATGCTCAGAGCCTGGTTAGTCCCAGTAGAGTTGTGTTGTCTCGTACCTATCACCTAGAAGAGAAACTTTTCTTGTCATTAATCAAACTACAATTGCCAAGTATTTTAAGAGAAAATGCTGGCAGTAGTTGCTCTTTTTAATAATTTTTTATGAAGCTTCCAGGCATTTCTGCCCTCAAAGGGCAAGACAGTTTATCAAAAGCACAAAGAACCAATTTGCCTCTATTATAAACATTATATACAATTGAGTGATCAGTTCCTTCATTGAGTTTTCCTTGTAAATGAGACTCTTCATTGTCGATGTGAATGAAGAATACCTTCCGTAAAATACCCAGGCAGCTCCTCAGCTGCAGTGTAGCCTCAGTGTCAACCGCTGGAAACTCCACATGTAAAACAGAACTAATTTCTGCTTTTAGTCTGTCCCACTTAAACCATTTCATGACTATCTTAAGGCTAATTTTTAAAAATTGTGAAGTTTTTTTAAAGTCTGTTTTTTCTCTTGTCCATTTTCACGGACAACATCACACAGTACCAAGTCTCTCTTTTGAGCTCTTAGTCTCTGAGGGCTGGATTTTTGTGGTGTCTTGTCGAGGTAATCCATGGAGGTAAATAGAAATACAGACCAGGAGAGCACCCAGGGAGAAGGTAACAGCTGAAAGGAGACAAAATAGTAAATAAACACATTCATATAAGAAGAAACCTTCAGCAAGCTGTGTAAGTCACAATGATATCTGAATGACAGTACCAAAACAACAAAACCAAAACAACAAGCTATTAATACACAGCATCTAGCTTTATCCTCTGTCACTGGGAACTCCTGAGTGTTTACAATCCCCACACCATTCCAATTAGTCTCATATCAGCAAGAATGTACTGATGGTCATAAAAGCAAGAGTGAAGCATCTCCTGCAGTTCCAGGTACCATCTAGACAGGCTTACATCACAATAAACTTAGTGATAAAAAACAGTGGATGTGATAAAGTAGCCCATGATAACACATCTTATTTGCCTCTCCACATCAGGCAAAGCATCACCAGCCAGTTGAGGGAGGTGATTGTCCCTCTCTGCTCTGCACTGGTGCGGCCTCACCTTGAATATTGTGTGCAGTTTTGGGCACCTAAACTATAAGAAAGATATTAAGCCATTAGAGAGTGTCCAAAGGAGGGCAACGAAGATGGTGAAGGGCCTTGAGGGGAAGCCATATGAGAAGTAACTGAGGTCACTTGGTCTGTTCAGCTTGGAAAAGAGGAGACTGAGGGGAGACCTCATTGCAGTCTACAACTTCCTCATGAGGGGAAGAGGAGGGGCAGGCACTGATCTCTTCTCTGTGGTGACCAGTGACAGGACCCAAGGGAATGGCCTGAAGTTCTGTCAGGGGAGGTTTATGTTGGATACTGGAAAGAGGTTCTTCACCCAGAGGGTGATCGGACACTGGAACAGGCTCCCCAGGGAAATGGGGGAGCAAATCACAGCACCAAATCTGACAGAGTTAAAGAGGCATTTGGACAACACTCTTGGGCACATGGTGTGACACTTGGGGATAGGAGTTGGACTTGATGATCCTTTTGAGTCCCTTCCAACTCAGCATATTCTGTACAACTCTTAATGAGACTTTCACAGAAAGGTCACTAGTCCAGGTTTGATTTGTGTCAAGAAAATGCTCTGCCCAAGTCAGTTTTTAAAACCAAGTGGGATTTTTTTTCCATCCCTTGCTTTATGGTGCTCTTTTTCAGCCAAACACTAGTGGTTGCCTCCTTATGCAAGCTTTCTTTAAGTTTTGTCTCACTAATTCTACATCAGAAAGCTAGTTTTTCCATCATGTTGCCACATCATCTTTGCATTAAGGTAGAAAAGTAAGCAATACCCACAACTAAACAGTGAAGGACTGAGTGGGAGCTAATGGGCACAGACAGAGACTTGATCAGGGAGAAGATCCTTTGTAGTTGCAGAACAGCCCAGAGCAATCTGCTGTTTTCTTTCACAAAAAATTCACTACATCAGTCACAACTCCAGCTGCTGCCTGACTCGCTCTCATATGGTGGTGTCCATGGTGGCAAATGGGGAAGGTAAAAGTTAACACAGTACTGGGTGTAACTTAACAGGGATGTGTAAATCACTTGAAGAAATAGCTGAGGAACTAATTTGGCAGTGGCTGCACTAAACCCAACAAGAAATGATAACTTGGCAACACCAGTCCCAGGTAAACAGCTGTATCAACATTAAACTGCATCACAAAGTGATGGATCAATAAATCTCTTTAAATTAGAAAGAAATTTTCTGTTTGAAATTGTAGCTGCCTCTGAAAGAATAAACCATAAATGCCTTTGGAAGTACAGGATCATCAGGCATCTTATGCAATAGAACAGGGATGATGGTGCATTAGTGTACAGGAATCCTGGAGAAGACAAAGTTAAAACCACAAAAACTGAGAGGAGGCGAAAACACTGGCTTTGGTATGAACTGTGCACAGTGGGCTGGGCAGGCAGGAAACATGCACATGCTGTCAAATCAAAGGCAAAAAGGCACTTACTTATTTGGAGACCAAAGAGGATGACTGATGCCACAGTAGAGAGAACAATGGCTGCTGCTGCAGAAAAGCCTTTCATAATATTATCTGTGTACTTAACCACGACTGAAGTGTAGATGCCACCTACGCTGGCAAGAACTGGGAAGCAGATAATGTGTTACTATGAGTACAGTAGGTCACTCTTGAAATTATGCATTTTACTCCACTAGTGTGCTCCTTTTGTTTGGGCTACATTCTCCTAATTGTTGATTTAACGCAGTGGAGAGGGACACTACATGGCATCCAGTAAATCAGACATGACTCATTTAAAGATGATCTACTCGCTAATCAGTTATTTAAGACTGCTGCTTTAGCACAATTTTAAGCTAAGTGAATAATTTCCAAGAAAATGATACTTTTAAATAAAATCCCTCAAAACACAATAGAGAGTGTGTCAGACTGAATTTGCAGCTTCCTTCAATCAGTTATATCATTGTTAAAAAAGAAAAACAGTGTAACAAGATTCTAAAACCACAAGATACTTACAGATGACAAACCAGACGTAGTATGTATAGCCATAGAAAAACCCTTTCTCCAGAACTTGGGCTCCATCTGACATGTACACACCAACTAAAGTCACCACAATCCCAGATAAGTACAGCTGAATGTTCCTCACCCACAAAGAAGTATCTGAACTCTTTAAGACCTTCTCAAAATAAACTCCTGAAAAAAAAAAAACAAACAAAAAGCAAAAACATTACAATGAGACCAAGTGTCATTCTTAATTATTTGTAGTTTAGTACATTTTAAAACCAGACAAGACTACTGCAATGAACTTGTCCTACAGACTGATGAGCTTCACAGAAGTTCCCAGTGCTGAGGACCCAACACATTGGGCTAAAATCTGTCTTCTATTACAGGATTATAATGGGTATGTAACACCAAAAATAGATTTTGTTTCTCTTTACAGATGTAACAATGAACCTTATGGACCACTGAGGCCCTACTCATGTCTTTTTGATGTGGCCAGGCTTATGGCCAGTGGTTTCTCCTGCACAATTCTACACCAGAAAAAAGCATTTGACCTTGGCACTCATTATTTTAATAATGAGATAAAATAATAATAATAATGGGATAAAATATCTATGTATTTCAGTAAGATGGAGAACTTTTTTTCCCCTCTCCACTGGGATACTTTGCAGTGTGGTGGTCAAACACTCCCCATCCCCCACTCCAGGGCTGCACTATGATCTCAGAAATGCTTGTTAGGCCTTGGCCTTGATGAACAGCACCTGAGCTGAGCTCCTCTTGAGCTTGTCAGAAACACTGTCTGTTCCCAGGAACTAGTGCTATCTAACGAGCTCCTGTGTTTTAATGAACAGCCTTGGAAACTTGGAGCAATCCTAGAGCACAGCAATCTCCCTCTGAGCAGGACACCTCTCAGAGCTACCAAACTCCCAAGCTGGCTATACTGGGAGGACCATTGCCGAATGACAACAATGGATCCTGGGCTGATACCCCCAACTCCTCGAGGCTCAACCCTTCACCTGCTGAGAAGATGCAAAGGCATCCAACGTGAGTACTTCACTGAACCAAAGGGAAATTTTTTCACAGGTGAATACCTTGTACAAACTCCTTTAGATCTATGTGAGTGTGAATATCCTATAGCAAAAAAACTATGAATGTTGCTCTCTTAGACTCTCAAGTACATTAGATTTGTAAGTAAGTTAGGCCTTATACTGTTGTGCTTATAGTTAATTCTATAGAATCTGTTGTTACATGGTTTAAATTGGGCTGTCAAGTTTAAGTGCAATTAAAACCTTTAGGCCTAAACCATTGGTCAAATCTGTGACTAAGTCTGGCAAGGGGTACACTTTGAACCTTGTGATCCAACATGAGGGTGTCCCTCATTGCATTTTATCCTTATACTTTCCCTTCTTTACTCTTTTTCCATTCCCAGTCTCCACACAGATAATTTTTGTTTTAGATTGATTGATTTTAGATTTTACTCCAGTTTTTCTCTGTGTGCTTTAACTATCTAAGTAGTAGAGTGAACCTTGCCAACAAAATTAGTCCCACTTTTACTTTTCTGTTAAACATGCTTTTGCTGATATGGTTGCCAGTGATTCTTTGAGCAACCTAAATCACTCATTCACTACAAGCAGGAAAAAAATAAAACTGGGATGGGGGGCTGTGTTACCTCGGCGCTGAAACTGAAAACTCCTCAGAAGAACTCAGCTTGCAGTGCACCTGGCAAAGCAGCGTTGTTCTGAAACCACAGCTTCAGGGGGTTACAAGAGCAAATCAAAACCGAGGCCTTCTGCTAATTGAAACTTCAAACTGGTTTTGAGGAAGTAGAATTCATTTTAATCTAAAGCTCTGGTTCACGATACCAGGCTGATGATACCATTATTTTTATGTTTCGCATTACTGAAATTCCTCAAATACTTTTTTATTATTCCACTGTGTCAGACTAAAAGGCCAACATTTGACAAGGCCATCACTACCTGCTTTTTTAACCACTATTCATCCACCAGGGCTCTGCTGATCTCTGGAATTTCCTCCACATTTCAAAACAGACAGAGCAGTTCACAGAACTCAGATCTTCTCAGCCAATTCAAAAACCTTTTTGGGGAGAGCCCTACTGACTAAAAGTGTATTGCTATCAGTATCACCCAGGATCCTTCATACAATATGAGACAAGAATAGGAACAAAGGTGGCAGAAAGACTTATGAGTTAGAAGCCCTAGGCACACACTCCCCCTGAAATCCCCAAGTTAGCTTCAAGGAAGGTCTTTCTATTCAATTTCATTCATGAAAAATGCAATTTATAATTTAATACAGTATAGTGAATATTTATGGTGAATAAATTAGAGAGCAGATCTATATTTCAGGGGTTCAAATAATAAAAATCCCAAGGAAATATGACATTATCTCATAAGAATATAAATTTTTGAAATAACAGACTAGTATTACGAATAACTGCAGTCCTTAAAAAAAACCCACAATAATTATCCTGAGATTTCTGCCACCCTGAGAAGGCCCACAGAGCACAACCAGGTGTAATCAATGTAATAGAAATTTGGCTTGAGTATGAACCATACTTGTAAAATTTCTAAACTAAGAAAACAGTAATCAAACCGATAAACTATGCTTTCAGATTTCTGAATATACATAAAAGTCACTCCACTAGGCAAGATGAAGGAAAGAATGGGAGCTGTTTAGAAGAAATTAACTCTTCAATACTGATTTAAGTCACAAAGAATCTGCCATTAAATAACTGTCCAATGCTGTTACAAGCATCGTTGGGGCCCCGGATACTTGGAAATTACCACAGGATCAACGATTTGAAGAAAAAACATCTTTTCCATCTCAAAAAACACAACAAAAAACACAACTTTTTTTTGATTTTGCTGGAATAATAAAACACACTTAACGTGGTCAGTCTGGAAACTGAAGGCCTAATGCCAAAAGAACTGCTTCATGTGAGCGTGGGAAGGAAGAGGAGCAAAAGAATTCGAATAGGATTTATGTTTTCAACATATAAAGCCCCAAGGGCACAGGGAGCTCTAAAGATGAAGCACGCTGTCCCTCCCAGCTGCCTCTGAGCTTCAGCTGTCAGCAAGGAAACACCCAGCCCTGAGTGTCTCAAGCTGCCTGCACAAGCCTTTCAATGCTCTGAATTTGCAGACCTCTAGAAGCACAGCTGTTGATCTGCGTTATTGGAGAAAGCAGGAGAGCTTTAGGAGACTCTGAAGGCTCCACTCTGAATGCTGCATTATCTTGTGGCTTGGAAGGCTCTATTTAAATCAGGAAATTTGTAACTTTCTAGGAAAAGTTGATTGAGGTCTACACAGCTTTATTTAGTATTTCTGCTTCAGAGTGCCCATTTCACTGAAAAGATATCAAACAAAAACAACTCTCTGCTCCTTCTGCCAACCAGAATGTTTTCCATGAGTAATGAGCATTTATGCACAGCACAAGATTATTCTTGCAGGATTTTACAGTACTAGAGGTACTAGAGGTAGTACTGGACAATCTTACAGAAGGAGAGGGGAGGATCCAGTTTACAGCCAGTGAAATATGCCCCTGTGAGTCAAATGGCAACTTCAGTAGTAATTTGCATTTCCTTGTTTCTGAGCACCAGCTCACTTGTTCTCAACTTTTGGTATCTTTTTCCAGAAGCCAAAGAAAAAGCTACCCTGAGGGGAGACACTGGTTGTAGAACAAAACAAAAATAAACAAAACCAAAATCCTTCATGAAGTTTATCCAGGCTTCCTGCTACTCTTCTACCTCTCTGCCTTACTCATGCTCCCTCTGCATCTCCATTAGATTTACCACCTACAGGACTATGGCAAAGTTTATTTCGAGGCTGAGCTGGTGCAAGAACTGAGCAAGGAGCTCAGTTCCCCTTGCAAAAAAAACCCAGAAGCAAGTATTTTGTGTGATCACCATAAGGGAGCTATTCATTGTAAAGCAAACATCAATTAATTGTACAGAGTCATTATAGATGTTCCCTACAGTGTTATTCTAAGCATTTGAAAGCCACATTCACTTGCAAACCAGCCTTCTCAGTTGTATCATGTAAAACCAATAGTACATGTTCTTAGTCATTTGCTTGCCAGCGAGAATAATCATGTCATGCATCTGCCACGATTACTGCAAGTAGAAGATAATTATGGGCAGAGAGGATAAACTAATCCACAAAGACAGTTAATGAACATGGAATGTTCTGTTTTAAACCCTGTGAGCTCTCCAGTCCTTTTGACGTAACCCAGGTACAGAAATAATACCATACCTGCAAATCCTGAACACAATACAGCCACAGCAATCGCTCCAAACCCTAGCCATGGGTTCTGCTCCACCTGCAACATCAACCATTATTTTAAAAAGGATACAACACTTCAGTAATTTACAATAATAGATTCCAGGGTGCTATGGTTTAAGTTCAGCCAGCAACTAAGCACCATGTAGCCCCTTACTAGTTCCCCCAAACCATCATGGTGGGGAGGAGAATTGAAAACAAAAGGTAAATTTTGTGGGTTGATATAAGAACAGTTTAATAATTATATAAAAATAAAATATAATTCTAATAGCAACAAAATGAGAGGGAGATATAAAACCCAAGGAAACCAAGTGGTCCACAAGACAATTGCTCATCACCTGCTGACGAATCCCCAGGCCACCCCCAAGCAGCAGTTGGCCCCTCCTGGACAAGTCCCTCAGTTTACATACTGGGCATGATGCTCCATGGTATGGAACATCCCTTTGGCCAGTTCAGTTTGGCTGTCCTGGCCATGCTCCTTCACAGCTTCTTATGTTCCTGCTCACTGGCAGAACACGAGACACTGAAAAGTCCTTGACTTGGGTAAGAACTACTTAGACACAACTGGAATATAAGTGTGCTACCAGCATGATTCTCATACTAAATCTGAACCACAGCACTGTACTAGCTGCTAGGAAGAAAATTAACTGTATCCCAGCCAAAACCAGGACACAGAACTACATTGTTAAGTACAGCAGAACTATTAGCATTTCACTGCAGTATAGGATGTATTTGCTTATGTAGGGCTGTCCTTCAGAGGCCCTCGGTGCAGCTGTGTCGCGTTTCGTTTTCTGTGGGTACTCTTGCAGTGCTCAGGGGCACTCTCTACTCAGCTGTGGCCAATATTCCCAGCAGCACGACCTGCCTTTCCCACTAATGCCAAAGAAACAGGAGACACTAGTTTCTTCCTAGAATGGGATTAGGTCAGTGCCTCTGAAGGGTGTGTTTAAATGACATACCCACATAGCACTGGAGTTTCCCTCCTAATTCCACCCAGTGCTTTGAATCCAAGTTCTCTGCTCCAACAATTACAATGTTACCAGGACCAACTGCTGGAAACAATCTATTACTCAGACACTCCTAGGACCATGCATTAGATTGATCATGACGACTGTGGTAATTAATGCTAATTGTAGCAATCAGTTGCCTTTCCAACAAGCGAGACCAGAGCAATGCCACAAGCCTGCCTGAACTGGCACACCATAAATGTGAAAGCCAATGATCAAACCAGTGGATAATGTTGTACCTGAAGTGGTCGGAAATAGGAAACATTGAAATGCTGTGTGAAATGCAAGAAACTGTACCTTCATCCCACCTGCTGTAAAGTGAAATACAAGGTACAGGTGAAGTTTATTCTTCATCTGATGAGGCAAAATATAAACTCTTACCTGTACTTTTGTAGCCTGAGCAGGTTTCCACTGAACAAGGGTAACGCCACCACACAGCATGAACACAGAGAACCACTGCAACTTACTGAGGGTGCGGTTCAGCATCAGGACTGTACATAAAGCTGTACAAGGGATCTTCAACTGGTACGTCACCTAAAGAAGACAGGAGCATAGTGTAGAGGATGTGGTTTTATAAACTCATCCAAAACAAGAAAATAAAATAGAAAATTTAAATAAAGAGTGACAAATTTTTATATTCATTGACTTCCTACAGATCCTTGAGGCTTTGTACCAATTTTGTACCATTACTAATTACAACAAAGTGAATTTGACTCTAGCAGCGAGTGGTTAGCTAAGGAAACCAGAGATCTACAGCAGAGTGTGTTCTCTGAATATAACAAGGCATGGTTTGGCTTTTAACACTGAGGCTAAAGAGAATACTGTGTGCCAGCCACACAAGCCTCATGAACCAGTAAAGAGAAATGTATTTACAGATCAGTTACTGACAGAAATGTGCATTACCTGGTAGACTGCTGCATCCAAGTTGCTAAGAGCCAGAAATGCCATATTGTTTTGGAGAGCATACACCAAAGATGGGACACTTAATTTTAGCAATTCTGTAGGACTTCCAAATACATTTTCTTTTAAAGATGTTATTAACCTTGCCAGACTTCCAGTTTCTCTGCAAAATAAAATATTAGCATAACTGAGGGCGCTCTTAAACTGGTATTTTAAAACAGAAATCAAATCAATGAATCCATTGGGAAGGCTGAAAATATGTTCTCAACAATCAGTTGTACTTTTTGCTCATTAAAAAAAACTAACTGGCAAAAAAAACAGTGACGTTTTAACAAGTAGTAAACTCTGAAGGTGAGGAAGACATTCTGGAATCAGAAGTTAGATCCATTAATGTGTTATAAAGTAAACAACCACAACAAATATTGTAAACAGCAGAGTAAGTTACTAAAGGCAGTGGTCAACATAGGCAGTGGAACAGCAGGATGTTGTTCATATCTCCCCTTTTTAATTGCATATACTGTATGTGATGTCAAATGCCCATGATTTTCCAGATTCCCCTTTAAACTGGGCCTCACAGTACAGCCAAAAAGGATTGTACCATTCCACAGTACTCTGCTGGAAACACCTCTCATACCTCCAGCAGCCATGGGTTCCTCTTCTTGCTGGTGCTGTGGGAGGTGCTGGACCAGCACCAGCACACACGTGAAGAGGTCTGGCAGGGCATGTAGTAGCCCTGTGGCCTTGCATTTCACACATCTCCTTCAGGTAACTACAGTGTGTGAAAGAGCAGGCAATGGAGAAGAATATGTTGCTTCTTGCTTTGTCCCCTTTTGTGGTTTGCTACCAGAGTTTTACATCAGACCTCTGCATTCCTAGTTTTCCCTTATCATTTGTACATCAATCTGGCATTTGCTGCTTAGTTGTCACTGCTGCTCCAGTCTTCTCCCCAGTTCTCTGCAAGTCTCATGGCCCCCCTTTCCAATCTTCTCTTGCTTGGCCACTAACAAATACCAACATCCAAAATCACTCCTGTCCTCACAGAGGCCTATCAACTTGCAACCTGTACTGCTCTTAAATTTAACTGTACTTGTGCACTCCAGAAGCCCAATTCCCCATACTTCAACCATGTCCCAACTTCTTTTTTCACAAATGTACATCAGCTATCTGTCCCAAATTCTTATTAGCAATTAACAAAATTAGCAATCCCTCTGTGCCCCAGACTCTTTCATTATTTAACCACCTTGTTTTGGTGTATTTTCCTTTCCTGATCAACCCCTGACACTGTGCTCCAGGTTCTTAAACTTTTCCTCTCCAAAGATTTTTAGACTTTACCTCTCACCATCCTTCCATCCAAGTTTGTCTCCTTCCTTGCCTTCTTCCCTACCTTCCTCTGTGCCTTCCTCCCTGCCTCACAACAAGCATATATACCTATACCTCTGTTTTTTCCTTTTTCCCCCTGTAGGGTGAGCAGTCTTTATACAAGCAGCTGCAAGGGATTCTTTTTATCTTTTTGCCATAACAGAGAGCACACACAAAAAGCCAAGACGTGTCTGGCCACAGGGAACAACCAAGAACACTTCAAGCAAAGTTTGCAATACAAGGGGAAGAGCTCATGCTACAGCTCACCACGGTTAGTTGCAGTAGATTCAGAACTGCATAAAATGTTATAAGCCATTGATATTATAGGCAAAAATTTTTGTTTACTTATTCCTCAGTAAATGTAATATATTATATTATTATAATTGGAAGATAAGATGTATAAGAAAACCTGGTAATACCCAAGTACAGCTGGACTATAGTGCTTCTATCTCAAATGTCTAGCTATAAATAAAATAAGCACAGACATAGTTCTACTCCATGAAAGTAAGAAGTCAAAAAATACCACACCGTAATAGCTTCTTCTATTCATTGATACTAAGGTAGGCTGCCAAAAAAGAAAGTCATATTTAAACTATACCAGCTTTTGTTCCAGACCATGCTCAGCGAATTAGCTGATCACACATTTAAAGTCAAATCACAGCAACAATATTAGTTTCTGTCTCCTTAGACTTTTAGAATTGAATTTCAGCAAAGAAGAATAACACACGTCTAATAACCACCATCTTCATTTTAGTTTTTGAGAACAACTACCTAATAGCTCATCTGTGCAGTGGATGTGCTTTCTGAAGCATGCACTTATCAAGAATCTCCAACTGTAAGTTGAATTCAGTACAAAGATCATGCAGACATAGATTTAAATCTACTTGATCAAAAAAGAATTCAAAATAAGCCCCCATGTACCACTGATAATGCAAATAAGGTGCCCAAAGAAGTACACTGCAATATCAGATATGAAAATAAAAAATTATCTACCTTGAATTCAGCATTCTTGAAGTTGGTCTAGATTTGAATTTAAAAACAGAGTCAATTTTTTTGTAGAATGGTTCAGGTTGGAAAGGACTATAAAGATCATCTAGTTCTAACCCCTTTGCCATGGGCAGGGACTCCTTTCGCTAGACCAGGTTGCTTAGAGCCCTATCCAACCTGGCTTTGAACACTTCCAGGGATGAGACATCCACCACATCTCTGCGCAACCTGTTTCAGAGCCTCACCACCCCCACAGTAAAGAATTTATTCCTAATATCTAATCTAAACCTACCCTCTTTCAGTTTAAAGACATTCCCCCTTTTATAAATTCATTACCCCTACCATACATAGGTATGAATAGGTGAGAGATACTAATAACAACCCATTCTGCAACAGAAACATGCATTTCTTAGAAAAGCTGAAGTTAAAAGTAAAGTTTGCAAATCAGCTCTACTTTTCTTCATCCACTGATAAGCAATTACGTACCAGATAAGAATGTAAACAGTGTTATTACCAGATGGTGAGCAGGACAAAGTATGATAAATTGAGAATACAGTCGAGTTAACAAATAACACAGCCTAAACTATCATAAATTTCTCTTTTGAAAGACAATCCTTTGGCATTCATCCATTCAAGGTGCCTTCCAGGATATACCTTAAAAGTAAATACAGTGAGGACATCATGTAATAATGTGTAAGAAAACAAATTCTGCAGAACAATGCGAGAGTTATACTCTAGTATCTTGTATACTGCAGTTATCAATGCTGGCTGTTTCAAAAAGAACAGGTACCCATCCAAATGTATCCTGCTGTGCAGGAAAGACAGAAGACTCTCTTCTGATGGGTTATTACACTACAAAGGCACCTTGCCTTGGGTGAGACAAACTGGTTAGGATTTAAAACTGAAGGAAACTGTAAAGGAGAGACAGAACAAAACTATGCTGGAATTGGTGCTCTTCAGCATATTCATAAGTGGTCTAAAAACTAGGTTACTAGGAAGTTGATAAAGTTTGCTAATAATACTCAATTATATGTGATATCCAATAGGAAACTTGCAATAGTTGCCAAAGAGTCCCTCACTACACGAAGCAGAAATCACCAGATCCTTTGCCATCTGAGAAACATCTCAGTTACCTGGACAGCAAAGAACAGCATCTGGACCCACCACCTTGCAGAATATCCTACCAGGAAGAGGTGAGCATGGCGTGATGAACAGTGTCTGCTGGTGCCCATTTCCCTCTCAACTACAGAAAGAAAAAGCCCACTACTGACCAGATCAGAATAGTTATTATAACCTCTGAAAAACTCCGTAAATCAGATTCTTCCCATTTTAATTGGTAAACAAAGCTCAGTTGTCATTAAATAAGAAAGAACCATAGGAAATTACAACCCTATCTATCTATGGGCACCTGTAAAAATTATGAGAGTAGCTCTCTACTGGTGTCAGCTCAAGGTTTAGCTGTGTTCAGAGAAATGAGCAGAATGCTACAAATCTTCAAGAAAGGAACCAAGGCCAAGAGAGAAAACACCTACACCCCTCTGCCTAATGCCATGGCATGTTCCCATCCTGAATACAAGCATGCAGCTCTGGATCCTGTTTCAAAAGGGATGTAACAATACTGGAAATGCTGTAGGGATGGGTACTAGGATGATCACAGTAAAATTAAACTAAGACTCCTGGCTTAGAAAATAAATGAGTGATGAAAACACAGATCTGTAGAGATGCAAAAAGCTAAATGAAGGAGGAAAGATTATTCATGATATCTGTCAACACAAGACAACAGAGTCCGGTGAAACCGCTAGATCAGGTGTCTATTAAAAAGTATTTTTTCATATAGCATGTAATTAAATTGCAGAAGTCACTTCACACATACTGTAGGGACTAGCATTTCAAAAAGAAACTGGACAGTCTCACAGAGCACAGGATTGTTGGGCATTACAGCCACAGTGGACACAACATCCAACATGGCCACTCCATAAGCTTCTGCCACCAGCGAAGGAAAGCTCAGCCTGTGCTTGCCCTGTTGTCTACACTTCTGTTCTAAGCATTCTCTGCTGATGGCTGCCAAAGGGAGAATGATGGGCTACATGGATTTTTGGCTGTGCAGGGCTGTTCTGAAAACATAAACAAAACTGACTTCTTTCTGAGTTAAAAGCAATTTTGATTTTAATTATTTCAAGCAAAAATACTGTTTGTACATTTAATGAACACAATATTACAAACCCTTAACAAAAGGGATAGCTCATACTGCTGAACTAGGCCTGTCTGCTATACTATAAATAGCCTGGGGCCCAAGTACACAAGATCTGACAAACTATTCACACAGGTGAGGTTCCCAAATGCCACCCACAGGTCCCTCACTATTGGGAAACACGGGTTGCTACAGTCTCCAGAGAGCAGGTGGGATCCACACTGGTCACAACAGTGAGAACCACGGCACAACCACGTGTCAGCAGAGATGCTTCTGCCAGCATTTTGTGCTGACAGAGTGAGAAGCCCAGGGTGCATAAAAATAGAAATTTGCCACTGGTCACACTTGCCTTTTCTAACACATTCCATTTAATGAAAGGTTAAACAAAAGACCACAGCTGCCTTACCAAAATCAGATATTGTCTCACCTCTAAAGCAAGTAAAATGCCATTTGGATGTTAAGTTGAAAAGATCTGATGAAGATCTGAAGTACATCATGTGATTTCATGTTCCTCTAGCACATAACAGCCAGCCTTCTGATGTACCAAAAGCCACAATGAGATAGGCAGAGACACAAAAAGAATAAATTCTACTGCAATGGCAAGAACTGGGCTTTTGGACCAGTCCAGAATATAAAGATTCTTCTTAGGAAGGATGTAGCTCAGGGAAGCAGAGAGGAAACACAGCAGACTGATGGCCTCTCTATTTTGGATGCTCACAAGTGAACTAAGGTTCTAGCTCTTGGCAGCAGTCTGGGACTACAGAAACTAATATTTTGTGTCCACAGGCTTTCAGCGTTGGTTTGCCAGATTAATAGATAGCAAAAAATCTGTCCATAACATTGTTTGGGAAAATTTATGAGTAGGAACATTAAAATTTTATGTAACTCAGCAGACAACGGCTCACAGTCCATCTACACCAACTACAATGTTGAGTGCCAATGACCCAAAAAATTGTGAATAATTCATGCTGACATTTTGAACCGATACCAAAGCACACAAAAATAGAAAATATGCAGAAAGGACACACCTGAATATTGTGCTGTTTGTAAAGCACTTTCAGTTGAGGAGGTCACTAACTTATTGTGAAATTACCCTTCCACAGCATGATTATCCAGCCACATTCTCAACTTTAGCATCTGAGAATCTGAGGCTAGAAGCAAGGATCTGTTTTCAAAGTACTGATTAGCATTCCCACACTTACTTAGCCAAGATGCCCACACTCAAGAACAACTTGATAACTTCAGTGATGCACACAGCCGTCGTTGAAAAGTAGAGTTCTGTCTCCACTGTCCTCGTGTACCGCAGTGCGACCGTGTACGTGGCAGCCACCAGGGTCATCACTGTGAGGCAGTACAGCTTGAACAGTAAGCTGACATTTTCTGAAAGAAAACAGAGATGATAGCCCTCATTTTAATTTAAGAACTGAAACGGGGGGAGGGCTGTAAGAAACACATACTTTGGCAGCGTACAATAACTACAAATGTTGGGAAACACTTCCTATAAAAGAAGTTTTAGTTAAATTTTAAAGCCTCCCCAAAGAAGCTGGTATAGGAACTCCAGGTATTTGAAAATAAGATGCTCTCTTGCCTTCATAATCATCCTTCATTCTAGAAAAATTAATCATACATTAATATCTATCTTATAGTAATCAGAAAGTCTTTCTATGCTTTCCTGCACTTTAGCTGACAGTAGGGACTTGTTCTGAAATGGCCAGCTGATCCTCTAAACGTAATATACTGAAGTCTGACGGAGAATCGGCCGATGAGCAAAAGCAAAGAGAGAGGAAAAGTTCAGTATCAGCAAAGAAGGGCATCAGTCTAGCAAATCTTAACAATTAAGGCAGTGTTTCCTTCAGCCCTATTTTGCACCTAAGTTAGTAAAAGCAGAGTTTTGCTCAGAATGGTGATGGGACTTCACATAAAGGGCTTTCTTGAAAAGCTAACTGTAGAAAACACTAAGGTTATGGTGACTTAACTAAACCACAGAAGGACTACGTATCATCTGCATTATCCCCTCTGCCTTCCCCACTGCTATACTCCTACAACAGTAGCACTTCTTGTAACTGTTTTGCCCTCGACCAACTACTACCTGCAAGATCTGGGAGTTAGTGAGTTTTCATACAACCAGGCTCCTCTGAGGCCTGAGAGTTCCATTAGCTGGACACAGCCAGGCTATGCCGGTTCAGTCCCACATCAGAGAAGGGCTAATCCTGCATCTGAACCAGGAAAGAGAACAGAGTATGACTTCAAACGGGACTTCTCTGCACAGAAGCATGACCACAACACATCAGCAAATGTGTGGCTTCTACAAAACTATCTTTCGAACTGGTAGATTATTTTTTGTTATGTTTGGCATCTGTGCTATGAATGTTGGTCGTTCAGCAGCACCTTTGGGGCCACTATCTGTCATTTCCCAAACATCCTAAAAATAATTACTTTAATTGGTGTAAGTTTGTGCTCCTCTGTTGAACAGGGAATGAGCTATCAGATAAGAAGATTTGCAATAACTTTGCTCATTTAATATGGGAATGAGCTGCTGAATGCAGTGCAACCCATGTTTTGGTTCACGTTTCTTTCAAGCCAACAATGTCTTCAATTGTGTAACATTTCTGCAAGGTACAGTTAATACCTCCTGCTGCTGCAATCATTTAAATTAGCTACTTGCTTATAGATAAAAATCTTACCCACGTCAGTAACCACTCTTAAAAGGTAGAGCCAATTAATTTTTGGACTAACAATGCTTAGAAGAGATTTACAAGCTGTAATCCAGTTTTTAAATTACATTAGGATTGTGGGGACAGGCAGTGGGAATCCAAGGGCATAACAACCAGGAAATAAAATTAACCCAGTCTTTTTTACAAAAATGTTTCTAATGATGCTTACAGAAATTATATTAACACTGTGTTTTGACACAGGAAGATTTTAAATCTATGCACTACTGAACTAAAACTGAATTTAATCCCTGCCCATATTAACTATTGTTTAAAAAAATAAACAGATGTCCCAATTTGGCAACGGTTTGCAAACTTGGGTAAACCAAATGCATAATTTGGACATAATGAATCTAGTATCTAGACTGGATAGTTCTAGCATTATGTAAAAAGGTATCTGAAGTTAGTTTTCAGCTTGGACATTTCTCCAGCCTGGCTCACATATCTGCATCAGTACCAGTGCAGCGCAGAGAGGAGAAGGAAAGTACCATTGGGGCACCCATATCTTCTCCTGACAAATCTGAATTTATACCAGCCTCAAGAAAAGAAGAGCTGAATGAGCTGAAAGCAGCTGTTGTTTCTTTCCTTGTAGATCCCACTTGGAAGAAATTATTTCCAGCAAAAGGGATCAGACAGGCCAAAAGCCTCAGGATATAAGTGGGGGCCTCCCACACATCTCCACAGCTCATCTAACATCTCCGGGGCTCCTGGGATGCAGCCAAGGCCAAGCCTGGCACAGGGAGCACAACCCTGCCTGGGCAGCTGGGGCAGTGGATGCCTGGCACACACTGCAGGGATCCCTTCTGCTCCTCACCCTTCCCGGCCCAAGAGCTGGAGAGCCCTGTGCAAGGCTCTCCATGGGGGAAGCTGGCAGAGGGGCAGGCATTGCCTTCCTGATGGATTTAAGGCCTTCTAGCTTGCTCCAGGTTTCTGGCTTTGGGACCACTGGGGCTCTGGCCTCATTGCACACAGAATCACAGAGAATCACAGAGAATCATGGAATCAATTGGGTTGGAAAAGACCTCTGAGGTCATCGAGTGCAACCTGTGACCTAACACCATCATGTCAACTAGACCATGGCACTAAGTGCCACATCCAGTCTTTCCTTAAACACCTCCAGAGGCAGTGATTCCACCAGCTCCCTTGGGCAGCTCATTCCAATGCCTAATCCGCCTTTCTGTGAAGAATTTCCTCCTAATGTCCAACCTAAGCACAGCCCAACAGACACTCTAGTTTGGCGGCGCCCGCAGGGTGGGAGCACGGGGTGTCCCTGTGCACTGACCACCTGCACCTTGGGATAAGCCCCAAACATGCTGTGCCGCGTTCGGACTCTCCCGGAGCCGGAACCGGCGGCGGGGGAGATGCGGCTGCCGCTGATCCTGAAAGCGGAGAGCCCCAAACTGGGAGCACCGGCCGCCCACACGCTGAGAAGCAGCGGTCCCACACCGCGGGGAGAAGCGGTCGGGCAGCAGACGGAGGCCGGGGTGGGGGGCGGGAAGGCAGGCGTGGAGAGCCCCTCCCCGGCGCGACCCCTCGGCCCCGTGCAACCCTTTTCTTCCCCCCTTCCCCCCCGCGCCTGCAGTGGTCGCGCCCGGCGCCCCAGCCCGCAGCGGGGAGGACAATTCCACTCCCTCTGGCGCGGGGGAGGAGAGGGGAGCCGTTGGCGCGCGGGTCGCGCTTCCTCTTGGCGGGGGGGTGGGAATTGTCCCCGTTCTCCGGCCCTGCCGTTCTCCGGGAGCCACGGAACCCGCCGGGTGCCCCGCGCCGCCACCCTCACCTTTCGGAGGCGACATGGTGCTCGCCGAAGGCGCCAGGACCGCCGGGCCGGAGCCGCCCGCCGTGCCCCGCCGCTCCTCCCATCGCACCATAGAGAGCGGAGCGGCCGCCCAGAGCGGCCCGCCGCCCCCGCCGCATCATCGAGTTGGCTCCGTCCCGCCTGGATATCCTGGGTACAATCCTGCTCCACCCGGCCTCTTTCGGAACTGTTTTATTGGCAGTAAACACCCAGGAATCTCACACACGTATTTCTCATTGCCAGGAGTAAGCTCCTCGGTACTGGCACGTTTCTGCCGCTCCGGAACTGCCAGATGTGCGTTGCAATTGTATTCCCCGGTATTTTACAACACTACAGTAATATTTCTCCAATGGAAAAGAACAAAGTAGGATAAAAGGAATTTTCACTCACCGGTTTTCTGTTAAACAAAATGTGTTTATGGGTTCTTGAAATCACGGAATCGTTAGGGTTGGAAGGGATCCAGTCCAACCCCCCTCCCAAGGAAGGATCACCTGGAGCAGGTGACAAAGGAATACATCCATGTGGGGTTTGAATGTCTCCAGAGAGGGAGACTCCATCACCTCCCTGGGTAGCCTGTATAACTGAAATAATAAAACTGAAATACCAGCTTGTTGGTAAAAATCGTAATTTGAAAGCGAATGATGGTAAAAATACAGAGAGATCATACCAACAGAAAGTGTTTAATAAAGCATCAATATTTTTTCCCCCTTCCTTTTTTTTAAAAAAAAAGCTGCAGCTGGTAATTGCATTCACATTTTTATTAATGAATCTAATCACTGGTGCCAGCTCATAATTTAAAAACATGGAAGAGCAGCACATCTGGCTGCTACTGATTAGTTTATTTTCCCAAAAGATAAAAATCACCAAGTGAAAACCCATTTAGCAAAGGTCTTTCTTAGTGCACTCCTGCTCCTTTGGGTTTTGTTTTATACTGCTTTGTGGATTTGTCCCACTTTTAAAAGTGAAGCCAGATACCTTAGAAACAGTTAAAAAAAGAGAGAATGCTGTCCTGCACAATGCCCCAGAAAAATCACTCAGCAGCGTGAATCTTCGAGCTTCATTGTCACAGGCTTGTGTAACAATGACGAGGAAACCACACCGCACCACACTGCACGCAAAAAAAAGAGGTTTAGAAACCTTAGCACACCCTAGAACACAGTTCTGCACCTGGACCTTTTGCAGATAGCAACTCATGGAGCTCTTTGTTAGTCGTGAAAAGAATCTCTGATTTGAAGTACCCCCTGCTTCCATTTCAGATGTTTCATCTTAGAGCTCAAATGATGAAGATTTTCACAAACAGAAATACTGGCTGCAGTTGCATTGATCAGACCTGGCACATATTTCTCTGCCACAGTTACATAAAGCTAAAAACATTTTCCTGTTTTGCTTTAATTTTTCAAACACAAACAAAACAGAGCTTTCGAAAAGGTGCCCTAAAGTTCCTATGGTTTGCAGTGTGCTTCCCAGCACACTGTTTAGCCAACAAATACAGAAATTACTAGAGATCCAAAGGGCTGCCAGAGTCATCCAAGATAGATTCCCTCTTCTCAACGTCCCTGCAATGGGTTACACTCATTGGATTGGGTTAACACCAGCACAAATGGGCAGGCCCAAGGACCCAGACTGGTTTTATTTTGCTGGTTTTACCTTCCTGACAACTCTGCTCCAAGGCTGGAGCTGTGACAAATGGGTGACTTTCTTATTTCACTTAATGACAGTGTTTCAACAAGCAAAAGTTGTATTAAAACTTCATGAAAATCCCAGAACACACACTACACATTTAAATGTTAGTTTAGGTGAAAGTCCTTGGGAACATCTGGATCCAAAATAGCTGTTTGAAATCTATGGGCTTCAGGCTTATCATTTCTATCACCTAAGGCCAGTCAGCAGCCACAACAGGTTAAGATGAATGAAACAAACCAACTGCTCCTGGAATCAACTGACATTGCAAAACCTTTAAGACCTTAATTCAGATATATTCAGGGATTTTTACAAACACATTCAATATGTTTCTTCAGGTTTCTAATTTCCACTTAGGTTTCATCTACTGCTCTTGTTAAGTCTACTTTGACCATATGAGTAGTAGGAGAGGATTGTCCTCGGAGACCTTTCAAGAAAATCTGTGGTCTGGGTACATTGCTGGAGTTATCACGCTTAGTCTGGGTGCCTTCATCTTTTGGCAAGTACACTTGGGTGCAGTTCTCTCTTTTCATATGGCTGAGATCAGTCTGCATGGAATGAGTTACTTTGCGACGCAAATTGGCCTAAAAACAGAAAAAGAATTACATTAAGCAAACTTGTGTTTGAACATTTTAGCACTAGTATACACTTAGGTGTTTTTGTCTGTTTTACATATACGGGCTTCACAAACCTGGAACATGGCCCCCTTTGTCCTTCTGTCAATACACATTTGTCACTGTGATTTGACAACTCCTGAACTAACAGGATGTGTGAACAGCACTGTATGTAGCCCACACAATTTCAAGTCTCTTAACAATTTCCTATTTTCCACTGGTCATTGTCCTGGAAAATTTTGTTAGGTGCTGAAGGCTTGGTTCTGTTAGAATAAAATGCTTTTATGGTAAGCTCTTCCCATATTTGTCTGGTTTCTACAAAATGTAATGAGGTTTACAGGTTGGTGTCACAAAGCATCAGATAAGAGGGGAAAATGCTTTCTTTCATGACATTGCTCACTAACCTCTTGACAAGGGGCAAAAGTTAAGGTAATTTATGATTAAAGCTCTGTTTAGTCACAGGAATTGCTGTAGATACAATCACAAAACCAATTCTAACAAATTGTTAACATTACAAAGCCAGCACTTGAAACAACATCATGTTCATTATTCCACTCAGCCTTCTATGTCAGCAACTATGTAAAACACTGTAAATCATATAACACAATACTGTCATTGAAATCTACAATCTCACATGGTGGGATTCAGACCCCCACATGTAAGTGAGTAAGTCCCTGGAGTCCATTCTAGTCAGTGGAGATTGGAATCAGTGGAAGCTGGAGAGCGATAAAGTTGGCCAGATTTGGTGCTTGCATCAGAACAAGTCAAAATATTCTCCAGATTCCACTAGCAATGTCTCTGTCAGCTGGAATGGAAGGTGAAACACTTGTCTGTAGACACATTCTTAATCTACAACTGAATCTTATGCACAGAGTCATCAAGGAAAATACAGACAATGACAATAGGATGGCATGTGAAGAAAGACAATATATTAAGTCTTTTTTTCTGAAGGTTTTAATGACAATTAAAACAAGAGCAGGCATGAGATACTGGATCTCTACCAAGTTTACCTCTCTTGAAAACTGAATGTGAGCTATCGCAAGGAATTATGCTAGCACAGAGAAACAAATATGAGCTGAAAATTTTACTTCCAACAGCATACAGGTGTATTAACAAAGTAATAGTTTAACATTTCATACCACTACAAGTTTTCTGGCTAATTACGAACAACAGGAAAAAACCCCGAAGGCATCTGAGCTCATTCTCTAACAAAACCAGCAAATATGTCCAATGCTCCCTTAAAGTATCAAATTCACTGATGCATGGGTAAACTATTTCTGTTCATTCAGCATTTTAATTCTAAATGTTTTATCACCTCCATATTACCAATTACTGTAGACAAAACACTTTTGCAGGCATCTGGGATTTTTTATGTCAACTGCATATCGCTAATCTCTCATATGGACAGCTGAGGCTAAAACACCCTTAGTAATTTAAAGTATTTTCTCTAAGTATTTCAAACTAATTTGTTTGTGAATGGTCTTCAAGATCAGCTACTGGGAAACATCCACATCTGCTTCTGCTAAAGAGAAACCACTGACCACATCTTACATTCATTTATGTACTTTTGTCCCTTACAGAAGGAGAGGAGGCTTTTAGCTAGGCCTCTTGTAAACTTAACTGGCTTTTTTATACACCTCAGTAACAACTACTTCTTAGAATCTTTATAAGCCAGTCAATACTGCGAAGACTCCTCAGTCCAAAATTCTGGTTTCCTTATATAATGTTAGAGATTTCATGGCAAAAAAAAACCCCTAGAAATGACACAGGCTGCCCAGGAGACCACAGGCCTCCATAGTGCCCCTGTTTACAGAAGGAAAGAGAAGAACTCTGCAGTATCTGTGTCCAGCTGATATTGGTAACTGCAATACTCCCTGTACTTACAAGTTCATTTTGACTGAATTGTGAAAATCAGGTGCTATACCTTGACAACTGTATGTGCTGGCAAATCCTAGAGAGAAGTTTTTGAAAGATATGCTGTTGATTTAAAAGCTTTTATTTATGTATGTAGTCAACCTTCTGTGGATGGACTGTGATTTCCAATCCATCAGAAAATCATCATGATAGTATAAGACACATTTCCTCTGGCTTATATATACAGCAGAAAACCTTCTGGCTCTGTTTCTTACCTCTCTGGTCCTACATGAAAAAAGAATTTGTTTTGTATTTTTTTCTTTTAAAAACAGAATTGCTTTTAGTGAACATAGAGAACCAGGATAAAATATAAAGTATTTCATTATCAAAATAATCTAACAAAAATCTGAAAAAAAGGCCCCATGCTTTGATACCTTTCAAGAATGGAAAAATTAGCTCAAAGAAAGCTTCTGCAGGGTCAAACATATCCAAAGGTTTTCCTTATCATTCTGTCTGCCACTTACTGCATTTTTCCTCCTCTTCACGGTGATAAATATTAATACAAATTATTCAACTTGCAATAAAGTTTTGCGTGACCCAAACCTTTGTGCAACCATTATTATTTTTTTCTTACAAAGGAATTATATGGTAGTATCTTCAACCTGTTGAATTGATTTGAGTGCAGAAAACCAACTTTTACATTCAAGGCTAAACAACAAACTCTTATTACATAAAGAAGGCAACTGAAAAATTTGGAATGAATAGATACAGCAGTGGAAGCACTGGTCAAAAAATGGGGAAAAATATGTAAAAAGTGAGAGAAGAAGAAAGTCTAGAAATAAGGAGAGAAATTACCTGGAAAAAAAAATATTGAGCCACTTGTAACAAAGTTTATGTCTTTCAATAGAAGGTTGAATTTATGTTTCAAAGAACAAATGTTTAGAATAATTTATTCTCAGCTTTATCATCCAACAATGAAAACCTGGTAATAACAATACAAACCAATTTTATAGCTTTTCTTCTCAGTTCCCATTCATTCCACTCATAGGATCTCACAATAGTTGGAGGCAAGATATGAGTATCAGTTTGAGTACTACTGTCACATTTTCTAGTTGGCTTCGTCAAACATTTGTCTGGAATTCTGGCCTGGATGAAAAAAAAAGTACAACCAAAACCAAGCAAGGCATTAATGAGAAAAATACAGACATCTAAGAGAAATAGCATATGGATATACTACTTTTTAAAAGCAAACAGACATTTGCAAACCACAAGTGGATAATGATTTTTACATTCCAGAATATTTTTGTTCCCCTTGCCCCCACTAAAAAATAAGAAACCATTAAGTATTTGATGGATTTAATTTCTGACAGAAAACCCTTTACACGGAGGCAATAGCTAAATTTCAGACTCCCACATCCTGAGTGAATAATTATTGGATTTTGGTAAAAAGGTGTCCAACCACCACCACCACCACTAGTATTTTATGATGCAGGCACTTCAGTTTGTCTTTATGAATGTACTAAATATCACATATCATAATTGGGAGAAGTGCTTACATCTCTGCTAGAGCCAGGATATAAACTGTATCTTCCTCAGTAAGGGCCAATTCAAGACTACATTCCTTCTACTGCTAGGGACCTAAACTTCACAGTGGATCACAGATAATGTCTATGAATCCAAATCAAGTCTTTGGTTTTCACATAGTAGCACTGTCACATGCATTATTAATGAGTCCCCTTTTATTTTGCAATATATTCCGTAACTCCTGTCCTCAGATATCACTATACCATCATCCAGAACATACTGATGGACTGCTAAGCTAAAACTCCAGTTCATATGGTATCTGACTTATCTTCTGTTGCTTTTATTTACTGCCCCCTTAAGCTACTTTTGCAAATATGAGGAAAAGAAACATCAGACACAAGACTTCCTAAGCCATGAACTGACAGCTTCACTACTGCCACAATCCTTTGGATGTACATATTCTCCTATGAAGAGGTAAGGTGAGAATGACCTTAAGTGAAAATGTTTCTTCAGTGGTCTGAAGACCTGGAAAAGATGGACCCTCAGACATTCTGTATGATAGGCAGATGATTTTACTTCTTTCCTAAAGATGCGTATCTTCTGTTCTCTTTATGTTCTAGAAAGGACAGAGTAACCAGTGACCCAACAGCTGTTCAGCAAGAGGCAAGGGCAGTGTGTACCTGTGCATGTGGAAAAAGGTATTCAAAATGATGACGGAGCTCAAGCAATTGAATTAGCTCTGCATATTCTCTTGCTTTTTCTACATTCAACTGAATGAGTTTATCTGGATCTTGAGCAAAGGTGTATGCAGCTTCTTTGGAACTGAAAACATAATATTTCACCTTGTGCTTCAAAATTCCAATAGCAGGATTTCCTAAAAAAAGAGGAAAAAACTAGCCCAAAATAAAACCCACCAAATAAAATACTGAGCAGTATGATATCAAATACTAAAGACATTTTTAATCAAGATTCTGTTTCCCTCAAGTCAGTTTCAACTTCCTTCTTTTTCTGAAATCAGAATAAGCCCTGAAAGAAAGTTTTTTTAATATTCTTTAGGTCAGTGTAACTGCTTTTGATCAGTTCACATTCAGTATGCCTTACTACATGTCTCAGAAAAACAACAGATATCTATAGCAAAGGCATTATAAACCACTCTATACCCACAAATGTTTCCCCTATAATCTCCAGAAAATATCTGATTGTAGATCAGCAGTGAATCTATACCAAAGGGCATAACACTGAAATTAACTGGAGAAGCAGATAAAGCAGCTGAGAAGCTGAACAATAAATTAACAGAGAAAGTGAAGTGTCAATAAAGGCCAAATAACTTATATAGGAAAGCACAAATTGAGTTCAAGGACAGTGGCAGGCTCTGCTTCAGACATCATTGCCCACGAAAGATCTAGAATCATTATAGACAGTGCCTTGAAAATACTACATGACACTACTCAGTGGCAGTCAAAAAAACAAAAAGAATGCCATGAATTACAAGGATGCAAACAGAGGAGGAGAAGAAAACCAGCATTATAACAACCTGTACGCTACACTTGTAATAATAGATATTGTTCCAACACAACAGAATAAATAAAAGGGAGTTGGGAGTGATCAGAGGCTTGGAATACCTTTCACAGGAGGAGAGGTTAAAGAAAGAGGCCTCCTCAATATTAAAATGAAACAACTAAAATCTTCTTTCAGAGAAGATTTTTAGTACTTTATTTAGAATACATATCATGTAGCCATGAATGGATGTGTTTGCAACACAGGCATACACAAAATTCCTATGCCTGTATTACAGCACATTAACAACATCAAGCAAACCTGTATTCAGCTGCAGTGTAGGTTATACAGATGCACATACAGCAGGAAGAAACATTTATCCATCCTGTTGCTGCCTCTGCTTGCTCATGCCTACTTTCTCTTGAAGCCCTCCTGCTTTCTATTTAGGGCATTTTATAGGTGTATTTTAAAAAGAAAAATTCTTTAGCAGAGGAAATAAGTTATCTGGAGTGAGAATTACAAATGCAGAAATACAGTACTCCACCTTTGATGTAAGAGGACGCATTCAGAATGCCTTTACATTTTCCCTAGTACTTGTATACATATATAGTATGGAAAATGTCTAATTACAAAGCATACCTGGTAGGGTGAGGCCTTTCACACCAATTGCATGTGCACAGAAACTATGATACTGGATTAGCAATTGATCAAAATTATCAGTAGTCTCTGGAAAAAGCCATTCTTGGTTCTTGAAATCAGAAACATTCACTCTGGTCCCTAAGAAAGGATTTAACAAAGGAAGGATCAAAACATCAGGTGTTTAAAATATAATAATGTTAAAGGATGACCAGATTATTCTGGTTTTCACAGGATGACCTGCAGTGCCAAGATCCCAAAAACCAAAATCAGTCCTGCCTTTAAAGAGAACCTACCCAAAAATCAGTCCTGTGGGAGCCTTCTTTAGTTAGTTTTCTTTACAAACAGGGAACGACAACAACAGGAAGGGAATATCTTATTCTTCTATTTTGTTTTCACCCATCCATGCATTACAAATCCCCTACTGTAAAACTTGGTTCCTAGGGATACCATCTTACAAACACTTCTGGTAACCAAAGCCCCATTAAATTAGCTTGTTTATCACCCCCATTCCATTTCAGAAGTTCTGAAAGGTATAAAAAGGCATAAATAAACTTAAGAAATAATAAAAAAGTATAAATATTCTTTGATCATTCCACCATTTTTGTAAGGTATGTTTGTATCTATATTTTAATTTTATATGCAAAAATAAAATCCCAAGCTACACTACATGAAAAAATAAAGCTACACGCTAGCAGGCTTGTTTTAATTTACTGTGCAAATTCTGAATATTAAAAAATCAATATGCAGCACCTTCTGTAAAGAAAATTCAAACAAAATCTTGGAAAATGAAGGAAAACAAAAAAATATTAACTCTCCCTACCCATGGTTTCTCTTATCCTTTCCTCATCACTTTTCACAGTTACTCCTTCCAGAAGAGATGTCAGCACTTCCTCAGGAAAAAGCTGTGAATGGATTTCAAAGAACTGCTGCAGATTGTTAGTCATATTTGTGAGGAAGCTTAGCAGTAGCATTTCATCCTGAAAGCTGGTCCAGAGTTTAGAAACTTCACGGAAGAGAGGCTAGAACATAAAGAAAATTATCTGAAATCCAGATTTGTTTTCTGTCTGCCACGTAATCCAAGTGCTGTGCACAACAATCTCTGCTATGAACAAAGCAGGGCTGATCTCCAAGACCTTCAGCAACCAGAAGTTTCAGGGGAACTCCTGGACTTTTTAAGAGGAGTTTCCATCAGAAGCATGTGCAAAGCACGTACATCCAGCATGTCAACCCATAGGTCAGAAAGGTACTTTTCTACATTTTACTCCAAAGACTTTCCCAAATACGTAACTCTGAGATCATGCTTGGAATTGAGCACTTCACTGGCCACACAGTTACATGACTGAAAATAAGGTATACAGCAATAAGGACCAGAAGAAACATCGCTGATTAATTAGTAAATGAGGTAAACCCATACCCAGATATACAAACTTTCAGGTTTTGTTATTTTGTCTGCCCTGTTTCCAGAGTGACTAGGTACCACAGCCCTCAGGCCATCAAGTGTCAGATTAAAGGGGTGCAGGCCTTTTCAGAGTGGTAGAGGGTTCAGGGCAAAACTGGAAGCTGCTATTCCCAGCAACGATGCTGACATACGGGTGTACACACACACGGAAGAAGCCTAAAAGCTTTAGATACAAATGCTGATTTCAATGACAGTGACATAAAATGTGTCCTGTCACATCTAAACACTGAAAGCATTTACAGGACGAGAGTCAACAAATTTGAAATGTGCACTTAACAACATATTTTATGCATGTTAACAACATTATTATAAGAGCGGCCAACAGGGTCAGCTCTGGAACTCATCAGCATCACCAACGCTGTGGAAATGTTGTGGTCACAAAAAGGAAAAAAGCTAAAGGAAGGGCAGCAAGATTAAAATCATTCTTACTAGAATAAACAAAGAATATTAATGAAATGTACTGTGTTTCCTAAAACAAATGTTCACTACAAATATAGCCTTATCCTATGCTTTTTAAAAGGCAGAATGCCCAGCTTCTCTACCTTTGTAGAGGATCCAGCTCCTCAGCAACTAGCTGAAGGCAAGAAAAGTTATTTAAGTGGTGTCTTAATAGAGAAATCTCTACTTGAAAAGACCTGAAATCAAAAGCCATTACATATTGTGTATTCAACAGAGAAGAAAAAACAACTAACCAACCTGAAGAGGGAAAAAAAAATCTAGGAAGGCAGCAGACAACAGCAGACAGCTTCTAGGGGAAAGGGTAACATATCAGTCACTTAAGGCCCATGAAAAAACAGTAGAACAGGAAAAACTGCTCTGAGATTCTGGAAAAGAGGGGAAATTGTTCTCCAACTGAGAACATCTGGTTTATAAAATCACAAGCATACATAAATTGAAGTGTCAGACCACATCTGAGTGGTCTGAATAGCACTTTAACCTCAGTTAAAGTGCTATTCCCACGAGTTTCCAGCTCAGATGCCCTTCTGGGAAGCGTAAAAAGTACTCTGAGTATGTGTGGGGCCATGATCTTCCTTCCTCCCTCCTCCACAGTAGATTTTTTTTTTTCCCTTCTAATAGCTTGCTTAGAATGATGAAAAATAACCCGTGTACGAACTGCATGCTGGTTCAGCAGCTAACAACAAGGAATTAAAACGATAAACATATCATACAAAATAACGAGCTTTTCCATGAAAAATAAATTAAATGAAGGTGGTTTCTGACATATTTTTCTTCCATTTCCTTTACATCATGCCAGCATAATATTCCCAAGTTTTCACAGGGTCATCAGGAACCCTCTTCTCCCAGTGTCTCCTTCCCATATCTTGTAGCCCCCAACCAGGGTGAAACAGTACAGAACATCAGTTGTGCAGAGGTGCCTTCACTGGCTGCTCACTGGCCAGACTGCCCACAAACCACTTCACACTTGATCTTAGGAGGGCTCTAATTGTGTCTCTCTAGTTGCTCTTTTTTCCAGAAAACTTGCAGAAAATTACATATTTTGAGATCTTTGGACTCAGAGAAACGTGATTGAAACTTGCCAACAGGTTCAGAACTTATTGGGAGGGGAAAAGAGGTTGAAACCCCCATTACAGAAATCCAGTTTCTTTAGAAAAATTATATCAATGAGTTATACTGTAATCACAGGGATTGCTATCTGAAGGGACTTCAAAAAAGCACACTCTGATGTGCTGGTTTTTGTAATCATTATGTTCTTACAGTTTCTGCAAGGAACGAGAGAGAATATTTACACACAAAAAAAGGAAAATATCACTGTAAATCTATAAATATGGACAAATAATTCAAGACACAGTAAAATATCATTTAGTTCTTTCGCTCCCTTTTTGTTCCTTTCTTTTTTCTTACCTTGAGACTGCTACTTTAGTTGCCCCTTCAAAAACGGTAGATGCTATTATAATAAGGATAAAATGATGTAGCCTTTTTCTTAATACAAACTATTCAAAAATACACCAGCAAAGTATTCTGTAATACTTTCTTCATTTTTTGTAATGAATTAAAAAAGGGTTTGCCATTCATAATACTTACAAAAACTTCTTTGGAATCGATGGAAATCTTATCTTGCACTTTGTTTTTCAATTGCATCATTGTTGCTGTAAACTGAACACTCAGTGTTTCAACTTCTTGAGCACTGGTAATTGCATCAGACTGGAAAGAGAACTTACTTCAGGTAAGAAGTATAAAACTCAAAAAATCAAGCATTTAGTAATAAGTATTTACTTGCATCTCTTAATTTAACTATTTCAGACAACTGATTCAAAGAATGAAATGTACCCTAACTTTCCACAAAATAATTTTTTCCTTAAATGGTCAGGTATAAAACCAGGCACTTCACTCAAACATGTATACTAGTAATTTTTATAGACAATTCTCTACATTTTCACAATGAAGAGAATTGGAAAAAAAAAAAGATAAATATTTTTCAATCCTTTATAGTATAGAGGAAAGACTAATAAAATCCTGCAGTTTCTCAGAAGACAAATGAAAAGCTCTTCACTAACAAATCAAGAATTTAAATTATATCCTTCAAAGATGATTCCGTAAATTTTGGGGTTGTCTGCAGACTAAAACTGACATGATTTATGGACTGATCACGCAGATTTTCTTCTCTCATACCTTTTGGGGCAGAGTATCAATACGCAAACAAGAAGAGAGGTGGTGAATGGAGTTAAATCCAGTTGGTGGCTGGCTCAGCATTGGGGCCAACCCTGTTTAATATCTTTAGATCTGAATGAGGGGATAAAGTGCACTCTCAGTAAGTCTGCAGATGACACTGAGTTGGTGGGAGTGTCGATCTGCTGGAGGGTAGGTCGACCCTGCAGATGGATTTGCAACTGGCTCTGCATTGGCTGAGGCCAATGGTACAAGTTTCAACAAAGCCAAATGCTGGGTCCTACACCTGGATCCCAACAACCCCATGCAGTGCTACAGGCTGGGGGCAGAGTGGTTGGAAAGCTGCCCAGTGGAAAAGGACCTGGGGGTGCTGGTCAACAGGAGGTGAACATGAGCCAGCAGTGTGCCCAGGTGGCATCCTGGCTTGTATCAGAAATAGTGTGGCCTGCAGGACTAGAAGTGAAGTCCCCTTGGCCCTGGTAAGGCCACACCTCGAATCCTGTGTCCAGTTCTAAGTCCCTCAATTCAAGAAGGACATTGAGGTGCTCGATTGTGCCCAGAGAAGGGCAAAGATGCTGGTGAAGGATCTGGAGCCCAAGTCTTATGAGGAGCGGCTGAGGGAGCTCAGGAGTTCAGCCTGGAGAAAAGGAGGCTCGGGGGAACCTTCTCACTCCATATGACTACTTGAAAGGAGGCTGTAGCCAAGTGGGAGTCCAGGTTGGATATCATAGGAAATTTCTTCCCAGAAAGGGTTGTCGAGCACTGGAACAGGCTGCCCAGGCAAGTGTTTGGGTCCCCATTCCTGGAGGTATTTAAAAGATGTGTAGATGTCGCACTTACAGACATGGTTTAATGGTGGACTTGGCAGTGCCAGGTTAATGGTTGGACTGGATGATTTTAAAGATATTTTCTGACCTAAACCACATATGGTTCTATGATTCTTTATCTAGAGATACATTTTATTTCATTTATTTCTGAACAATTTTTCTTATATTTCTGTCCTGTACATGAGAGTAACTTGAATACATTCCAACTGCAATAAAAACCCACAGGTCATAACATGATGGTATCTCACCAGAAGGATGCAAAGGAAGGCCTCATACTGTCTCACATTGAAAAGTGCTTCTTTTAATTTAAACGAACTAAGCTGCATATATCTGTGGGGGTCTTCCTGCATGGATTCCAACAGAGCTGTGTACTTGTGAGCTAGCATGTGGCAGGTATTAAGACTTTCATCAACAGTCTGTGTAGCTGATGGAATGGCTTCACTCAGAATGGCTGGCACTATTCATATGGAATAAATATGAGATATGTATAAAAAGAATTAATGAAATCATTATCAAATGGTAAAAGTGCAGTATTTGAGCATAGTAGTCTTCCAATAAAATTTTGATTTCTGAATTTTGTCCCTATATTCATGTATTTCTAACTACTCACATACCAGATTCAACCACTGTATCTTACTAGTCAAGTAGTTTCAAATATTTAGAATTACAGGTGTGGAAATATCACAGTCAAGTCAAAGAGCATGAAAAAATTTGCTTTATAATAGATGCAGTTCTGTTGCTACAACTGATATGGGTTTCCTGATACACTTCAGGTAATCTGCACACTTTTCAATTCTTAGGCTTCTAATTTGTAAAATACTAATAACAATAACAGGCCTCCCATTTCCTGGGCACTTTGAGATCTAACAGTGCCCTAAGAATGAGTCAAAGATTATCATTAAAAAGAGATGAGAGATACTGCACAAAAATAAGTGCCTATGAAGTTGTTAAAGTTCAGCATTAGTACCTAAAAACCCCACAGATTCCCCCAAATGGCACGGGTGAATAAAACATAATTCAGCTGATTTAATAATTTTAATAAGTAATTTTTTTCTTTACAATTTTATTATTGACAGCAGGCAACTATTACACTGAATGTTTTGATGTGTTGTGCTATTTAAGCAGACATCTATGCAAGGAAATATGATAAGAAGGCCAAGCTACATTTTTTAAGTGTAGCTCTTTGTTGTGTGTTGAACTTCTGATGCTGACATCATCGGTGAGCAGCACAGCAGTAATAAGGCTTGAGATATGTCTGCTCAAAACCCCATGAGCACAGAATGCCTAGATTTAACCAAGCTAGAAGGGGAAGTAAATTTGCAAAGGTATTACAAGCAGTTTAACCACAGGTGAAGAGAGCTTAGCACTTGGCTGATTTACTTTTCTGGATGCAGGGTAAAAAGCCGAAGCTCTGCCCCAGCAAGACTGCTGCCAACATTGAAATTAAGGCTTCAGTGGTCTAATTGCTGTCCTTAGCCATAAAGACATCCATTTAATTTCCTAACCTAAGAACATTCATGCTGTGTGTTTTCCATCTATTCAAAAGTGATATGTAAACAGGTCAGTACAAAGAAGTTCATCTTATAGTGACCTAACAAATGTAACATCCACAATCATATTATCTACACCAATCAGTTACAAAACCCACAGGTATTACAGTGAGAAAGACCACAATATGTTGTGAATTGTGCCTTTTGTATAATACAGTGGTTGAAGGTTCCCTCACACTGTAACCCAGGCCCTAAAATAGAGACAGCCACAACACAGAAAGGTGACACTTGTGGGAAAGAATGTACATAAAAATAGAAAACCATCAATGGGTCGCTTGGCATATGGGAAAAAAAAAAAGCAACAAAAAGCCAGAGAGTAGTTTACCTCTTTCTCTGATATGGTAAGTATACTTTTTCCTTACTTACACTGCTTTACTTAAAATACCACAAGCTCAGCAAGTGCTTTGCTTTCCAATAAAGCACGATTTTCTTACCAGGAGAGGTATTGTTGTAGCCTTTATTCCAGAAACCTTCATCTTTTAAAATAAAAAGTTTTCCCCTACAACTGGGCTGCAGACCTTTCTTATAAAGAAGCCTCCACACTGAGCTGCAATACTACATGGATGTTCACACAGATATTTCCACTGACCAGTCATTTATTTGATTATTGTAAACTTTGCAGAAATAATGTGGCTGATGGGGAACAAAAGAAAACAAAAGGAATATCAAAGTCTTGCCCTACCCTGAATACAGCTTTTGAAAAAATCCAGGATGGCCATTGACATCTTTTGCTTATTAAAGAGGCAGAAAGATTCAAAATGCAAAAGATTTTCAAGAACATTTTAGGAATCTTAATTACCAGAATACAGATAATGGCCCAGCAACTTCTATCAATTCTCATCATACACACTCAACAGAAATTTGTAAATGGACTGTAATTAACTGCTTTAAAAGGCAAACATTACATATTTAATTCACTTAATGGCAAGGGATCTGGGAACAACTTATCATGAGGTAGATTAGTTGCATGAAGTTAATACATACAATCTTTCCACATCAACCATGTTAGGACTCCCTCTTAGCTAAAAAGTAGTAGTCTATATGGAACCCAGTAATCGTAGCAAATACCTACTTTTTCTTCAGGTTTACAGGCCCTGAGCCAAAGCTGTTTATCTAGTGAGATGGGATATTACTGGAGCAGTTCCACTGAAGAAGGTCAGGAAAGAAAAACTGAGAATACACATCCCAAAAGCAGTTGTCTACTTACAGTTGTCAATGCTCCTTCCTCCTTTCCTGCACTCCTTGTTGTACAACCGAATTCCTGTGACTAGCATGGCAAGGTCTTTCAGCTGTTGTTCTTTGTCCTTCTTACTGAGAGAAATGAAAGCAGTCATCTCTGTCTGTGGGAATACACTCTGCAAGGCAGCTATAACCATTACAAACAGGAAGAAAAACCTCAGTATACACGAACAGAAAGGAAAATCATTAAATAAGCAAAAATACCCTCTCCCAAACAACTGCAAAAAGTAGGAAATCCTTGGCAAATTTCCACTTCAAGGCTGTGCAGTAGCAGTTTGGGTAGTAAGCATCCAACACAGTCCACCACATCTGTATCTAAAGATCAGAGAGAAGGTGAAATTTTATTTTTCAATGAGAAAAGCCCAGTTTTAGAGCTGGAAGTTTACTGACCTGTTGTCTCCCTGATAGCCTCAATATCTGTAGAGGATCCCAACCCAGAGCTCAGTAGTGCATAGCTAACAATATTTTGATACACTTTCTCTATTTCTTCTTGCACATGAAGACAACGATCTGTGATATCTCTGACCATGGGAGCCAGTTTTCCTTCCAGAATGCGCTGCTGCTCACGGAGTAATTCAGCTAGGAAAGAAGGACATGCAGAAAGTGCTATCTATATTCTTTGGAATTTGGCTTACACAGAGGGTGGATTTTATTTCCATAGTCAGAGCATCAATTTAAGATTTCTGAAGCACAGGTATGTGGAAGAGATGTTCATTGTACCACACTGCTAGAAATTAAACCAGTAGAGTTAAACTTTAACATAGTTAGCACGTTTAACATCAGTCAGTATAGTCCAGAGAACTATTCAGGCCAAATTCAGCAAGTCTCTGACACTCTGGACTCCTCTGACTGCACCAGGTCCTAACATACACATACACACACACACACACACACACACACATGTATTTCATACACACCTGAAGTTACAAGTTCAAATATAAACACAACTCAGGATATCAGAAACTTATTGAGCTTATAGAGTTCAGAGGACTTAGAAGCAGTTTCCCAGTGTTGTTAATTTTGGTTTTAATCCATGCTAACAAGAAAACATTTTCATGATCTCCCCACACAGAAATGTTTTGGGGTTTTTTTAATGTCTTCTCTTGTTCTGTGCCTTCTGTTTCCCAGACAGCCATCACTGTCCCATTGAGATCTGAAGTTACATTTACAGCACAAGCATTTTCTTCTACATTCCCATTCTCAGACCATATGAAATTACCACTGATAAGACCAAAACATACTTGGTTAAAACTGCAACTGATTGTTCAAGATTATTCATAGCTCTCAATTAGGGATATTGATAAAACATTGAGTTTTCCTTTGGATACATGAGTGGAGTTCTGAGTACTTTCAGACACATGGGTGCAGTGCAGGCTTTTCTTGCTGAAGGCACCTAACCACTGCACATGAAAGCATAATTATTCTCAAGCAATCTAATACATTACATTTAGGAAATCTCTCAGACAGGATGAGAAGAGTGTACTCTGAAATCTAATGTACAATTTCTCTCTACATCCTCCATACTGAAACATCATACTCCTTTGCAGTACATTTCTCCTGGGATTTTTATTTTGCTTTACTGCCAGCAGTCATTTAAAAAGAATCATTACTAGCCCTACAGAGAGAGTTATTAAATTCTAAACTCAGCATCAACTTCTGTGGAAACATGTTTTCGAAATTACCTCGGTTGGCATAGTTCATATCGAAGTAAACTTGCATCTTAATTGTGCTCAGGGATGGATTTGTTGCGTCAAGCAATCTGGTAACACAGAGCTAAAGAAGAGAGTCAGAGGTGAGTTCCTTCTCATCTCTGGGGAAACTTCTGAACTTACAGTGACTGTGCTACAGGTTTCACAAAAGCTGTAGAGCCCCCTCACTACCATTCTCTCTATATAAGGCATTTATAAGTATAAGGCAGTCACCTAGAACAGGACACACATAGTCCAGTCTTTAGCTACAGAACCATGAAAATAAAGTAGCACTAAAATTTTGAAAGTGATCGTGTCATTTTAGTTACAGGCACAGGTAGCAAATAATGCCATAATCTTACCTAATGTACTGACTCAACATCATGTCAGAATTACCTGGATAAGATCTTGCACATCTTTTTCTGTAAGGATTTGATCCATATTAAAGTCATTTCTTGGATCTAAAACAACAGCTCTCACCTTGAAATTGCCAAAAGAAAGATATTAATTTACATCTCAAAATATCCTCTTTGCAACTAACTTTTTATTTTCTGAAAAATCTCAGTTGCATTCCATATTTCTTTACCGTTCTTTTTCCCCATTTCAATCTTTGATAATGAAACAAACTTCATTTTATGTGTTGCCAGTTTCAACCTCACTTCTCAGGCATAAGTGAAAAAAAATCTATTTGTGAGACAAACTTTGAGAAATATTTAAATACAACTTCTTTAGAAATTACCTGGAAAATATTTTCCTAAGTAACATTTTATGACAATCCATTATAGTTGTTTATAAACTTCTCGCTTGATGTTACAGGCATCAGTATAAACATTTACCATCTCGATAAAAAATCCATAGTGTTCTGCATGCAGGAAAATATCTGCATGTTTGCAACTGGTGTTCATGCTGGGCGTCTTGCCAGCCACTTGCACAGATTTTTTACTCATTAAAATTTTCCTGCTTAATTGAGTTAATACTGCTTTTCAGCCCAATGTATTTTCTAAAGCCACTGTCACCTTTAGAGGGAAAAATGGCAGAGTAACAGTACTACTGTGAACCATTGATATTCACATACAAGTTTATCAAGAGCTGATCACCAATAAAGAAAGAACCTTGCACCATCTTTCTTCAGACACAGCTTTGCAGGCACATTCAGAACATATTCTGCAGCAGTGCTGTGCCTCTGAAGAGATGCCAAAATGTCCAATTTTTTCAGGATACTTATAGCTGTCTACCAAAGACAACATTGAGACTGATTCCATTACATTTTCAGTTTAAATGGGATCTGAGCCCACTACTTCAAATATTCAGCCCATTTATACTACCTGGCCCTGTCTAAGCAGAGAAACAAACAAAATAATCCTTCACAACACAGGGAAGAGGTAAATGTCAAAGAATAAATACAGCTGCTCCAATAAACATTCACCTATGCGTCATGCCTTTTTGTTCATTTATGAGAGTGGGAAGAAACGTTATTAAAACTTGGGAACGCTTATCTTTTTCACTCTAGAAAGAAAACAATGGTTTATCTGCCTGTACAAGAAAACTAAGAAAGAGCTCTGAGTTGGAGCTCAGAGCGTTTCCAGGACTCAGGACCTGCAGCCTTCTTGGGGCTTTACATTCACATACATGGCATTTCAGAGGAATAAAATACTTTTTCAGGTTTTTAGGAACCTATACTGAATGATGCTGAACGCCCCTTTAAAATTTCTCAATGCAGGCAACTGGAAACCAAGATATTCCAAAGCTCAGATCACCCCNGGAGCACGGAGATGCTCCTAGAGAAACACATGTTTACACGGAATATGTGTGCCAGTGTGCGTGCAAAACATACATGCCTGCGTGTATACCAAACACACGTCTGTAGGTGCCTAGGAACGTAGGTACGTGTGTACATAAACATCCCGGTGCACATAAAAACCCTGTATGTGCACATATGCAGCTGCGGCTGTATTTAGGTACACGTAAATATGCNCAATGGTTTATCTGCCTGTACAAGAAAACTAAGAAAGAGCTCTGAGTTGGAGCTCAGAGCGTTTCCAGGACTCAGGACCTGCAGCCTTCTTGGGGCTTTACATTCACATACATGGCATTTCAGAGGAATAAAATACTTTTTCAGGTTTTTAGGAACCTATACTGAATGATGCTGAACGCCCCTTTAAAATTTCTCAATGCAGGCAACTGGAAACCAAGATATTCCAAAGCTCAGATCACCCCTGAAAGCCTCAGCTGCCGCCACCCCCTGAACGCTTCATTCGCGCTTACCATGAACGCCACCAAGGTTTCAGAGAGGGTCTGTCCCCGGGCAGCGCACTCCAGTCCGACTTTGCGGATTATTCCCTTGATGACACCTTCGGTCAGCTCGCCGGACATGTTGGGCAAGCACAAACCTTAGCGGGGTCACATTTACTTCAGCGTTTCTCCCCGAGGGGCCGAGGGTCGCCGCTTGTCAGGGAACCCTCACCTGACCCTAAAGTTCCACGGTGCCAGCTGTCCNTTGAAAGGGACTTCTGGAGATCATCCGGTCCAACCACCTGCCAAGGCAGGGTCACCTAGAACAGGTTAAACAGAAATTCATCCAGGTGGGTTTTGAATGTCTCCAGAGAGGGAGAGACCATGGGGCAGCCTGTTCCAGCCAGTTCCAGCCTGTTCTGTCCATTGTCTCCTCACCCTGTCACTGGCCACCACCAAAGAAAGTCTGGCACCGCCCTCTTGCCACCTGCCTTTGAGATATTTAATATGCATTAATGAGATTCCCTCTCANACGTGTGTACATAAACATCCCGGTGCACATATGCAGCTGCGGCTGTATTTAGGTACATGTAAATATACACACATATCTATGTATAAAGCCACATATATACTGTGCATAGATATATGAACCTCAATGTCACAGAATCACAGAATTGTTAGGGTTGAAAGGGACTTCTGGAGATCATCCGGTCCAACCACCTGCCAAGGCAGGGTCACCTAGAACAGGTTAAACAGAAATTCATCCAGGTGGGTTTTGAATGTCTCCAGAGAGGGAGAGACCATGGGGCAGCCTGTTCCAGCCAGTTCCAGCCTGTTCTGTCCATTGTCTCCTCACCCTGTCACTGGCCACCACCAAAGAAAGTCTGGCACCGCCCTCTTGCCACCTGCCTTTGAGATATTTAATATGCATTAATGAGATTCCCTCTCATTAAACAGGCCCAGCTCCCGCAGTCTCTGATGTTCCAGACCCCTAATCATCTTTGTGGGAACTAGATGATCTTTAAGCTCTGTTCCAACCCAAATCATTCTATGAATGGCCTGCTTGGGGGGGCAGAGTGGGAAGAAGACGACCTTGAGGCCAACATACAAGCACACCGCCAAAACACCCCTGTGATAAAAAGACACCACATATCCAAAGCACAGCACTACAGTGGATGCTGAGAAGAAAGTTAACTCCATCCCAGCCAGATCCAGTACAGACAAAGGTATCTACACACCTATAAATGAATACAATGTGTATGCACACATACATGCATACACAAAACGTGTTTGTGAGGTACATAGCAAGTGCTGGAGGCAGAGGCAGTACAGATGAGGCAACTTTGCTTTGCAACATGAACAAGAGAGCCACATTTGCTTTCAGGTTTCATGCTCATGGCTGGAGGTGGCATTTCCCCCAGATGCAGCAGCCCAGAGGGCCCCAAGTTCATCCTCAGCTCTTGCACACTCCAGTAAGCACACCACTGGATGAGTGTAATACCTGGTTCAATTAGACAATATGCAATTTATTCAAGCTTTTCCATGTCAGAAAGAGGAAAGAGTAATAGCATGTTAATTAAATTTAAAAACCATGTCCCTAAAAAGCAATCAAGTAAGCTCAAAAGGCACAGTGAATGCAGGAATAACAGCTGACAAGCTACACCAGTTTTCCACTGATTAAATTTTTATCCCTTTGATTTAAGCTGTCAGACAGAGGGGACTCCACTGAGAATCACAATGAGATCAAGATTATTATTTTTTTCCACTGTGACCTCAGACAAGTCACTCTTACTAGTGAAATGAAGATTATACTATGCTACCTGGCAAGGAGCTGCAGGATGACATCCACGTTGTCAGTGTGTGTAGAAAGGTACAGTGTAAAGAGACCCAGCACCAACCGTGGGATACGCTTTGAGAAGGTCTGTGGAATAGGCATCAAAATAATCCTGCAAAGGATACTGTGAAGTCTTGGGTTTCATTCTAGTAGCATAGCTAATGAGGCTTCTTAATATGTCTTCTGCATTCACATTTTAAAAAGTTAATACCCTTAAGCTCATTAATTATACCAAGACTTTCATGAAGAGAATAAAAATCTACAGGACTTCTTTTTCCATAAATTGCAGGATGAGAAGCTTCTGGGGCCCTTCCTGGAGCAGAAGCATGTTGCTGTTAGTGTGCTTAGAGTCACCTCTGTGCTTCCTGATAACTCACCCAAGAACCAGCTCTTCTGCAGGTGCAGGTAGGGAGGAGCGAGAAGAGAAGAAGAATATAGTTCTGAAAATTAGAAGAAACAAGAGAAGGTACCATAGGCAGGTTTGTCTCTACAAATTTCAAAAGTCAGTGAAAAAACTTGGTGCTCAAAGCAGTGACAGTAACAATTCCTCCAAAAGAGATTATCAGCTCAAAGTGGACAGTTTTATAGAGTTCAACCAAATACTATATGCAGTAGACATGGAGCTGGAATTTGCAGCTTTGTAGCTGCAGAAAGCCAGTTTCCATGTTGTAACAGTATGAGGCTATTGCTGACAAATTCACAGGCTTCACAAATGCACAAGTACTTTCAGAGAGAGCAGGAAACTACAGGTAGGATTTGTCCATGTTTTTAGTACACATGCAGAGCCTATATAATTGTGCAAATTTGGCTCAACAATTTAAAGACTCTTTAAAGACATTTTACAGACTACTTCAACACGTCTGTGTCAACATCTGCAATTAGCACAATCTTTGCAAAGCATTTGATGCTGAGGACCAGGCAGCCACACCATACCTACTTTAGCAGTTGTTACTTCAGACTAACTTTACTCTGGTCCCAGCAGCTGGTCCTATGTTTGTGGCTCAAGTGCATTAGAGGCACTCCCAGAGCCTTCAAGTTTAATTTCACCCAAAATAGTCACATGCTTCAAGACTGCTGTACTATGCAAATGAAAGCACAGCAGGTGAGGACTATGTAGAGATTCTCTCCATAAACATGTGCTTACACCTAAAGTAAAATACCACACACCCTAACATCTCTCTTCTCCCCATCTGAATTACCAATATTCACAGTCATGTTTGTCTGTTTGATTATTTCCTGAAGGAAAAATAAGATATAAGAACATCTTACTTGAATTGAAGTAACTGAGGTTCTTTGAAAACTCCAATTTTTCTGTTGTCAGGAGGATATCTGCATGCCAAAGAGCACTTAATTTAAAAGACAAAATATTTGGAATAAATATGAGTGACTATATCACAGTGTTACTGCATTCCTTTTGCAAAAGTTTACATTGTACAGAGCTTCTAAAAAGCCACCAGTATTAGCTCATGCTCATAAATCCTGGTAGGAGACATCCCACTACCTATACACTTTTAGGCTGCAGCCTGGAAAGAAAAAAACCAATACATTTGCAGCTTAGCTTATTGAGAATTTTTTTTTTAATTGTTTAAGCATTTCAATAGTATTAACCTGTATTTCAGATAGCACTAGAATGTGAAAGTAACAAACTGCCAGCAGTGTTCTTATGAAAGGAGAAAGGGAGGGAGGGAGGCAGAAAAGAAGGCATTTATTTATTTTCCAACATAGTTTCAAGGAAGGTTTGCAGTCTGTATTAAACCACAAAAAATAAGTTAACTTATTTGTAACCTACTGAAAACTTCAGGTTGCAGAACACTGTTTCATAATCAAAAGAGTTGGATTTCTTAGAGTCAGTATTAAATTTTAAATGGTTCTAGGAATGGAGGCTTGGTACCTGATAGACAGACAAAGTCTTCCCCCTGGCGGCGTATCTGAGCCATTGACGGAGTGAGAGACAGTAAAAAGATTTCTAGGTTTGTAATACAAGGATTTTCCATATTAGTTTGAAGAGTCATTAGAAATAACCCAGTTGCTTTTAAATTTCTGTGAAGTTTGACACCCTAGTGCTTTCTTCATGAAGTTTTTCTTGATGAGTTTGCGATTACATTAGACTGGCAATCACATTTACGAAATCACCTCTTTATCCAGCTCTTTCCAGAAGATGGGATTTACTTAACGGGTTGCTCAAGTCTGAGCACATCCCCTCATTTTGCTAGAGTGGGCACAAAGTCACAGCTGAGTGCTCTTACATCCCAGAGCTGAAGAGGAAACAGCCTAGAACCACCTGTGTGACTTACCAGTTGAATTTAGGGCACAGCCTGGGCACTTGGCAGTCACATTAGGTGAACAGAGAGCTTGCACCCAGAAGATATGACTGCCAGGATGGCAAAAAACATTGCTTTAAGAAGCTTTGCTCATTGCCCTGTGCCCAGTGGAGATGCTGGGCTGAGGAAGAGTCTGTCTGAGCTCCATTAACACAGCCACATTCACCAAGGAATTTGGCAATGACTAACTCTCCAGTCATTCTCACTCATGGCTCATCTGAGACCTTGCAGCTCAGTGAGCCTCTCTCTGCACTCAGGCCTCTTCTGACTCATTGTCCTGCTGATGAATGTGCATCAGCCCCTTGGCCTGGAGGTCTCCTGCTGCCATAAACATTCCAAGGCACAGTTAAAGCTCTTTGAAGATAATACACCTAAGTGCAGGGATTTATAGCTGACAATGCAGGATCCAAGCAGAAGCTGAGTTAGTGACCCTTTTCTCACATCTGAAGTTAAAACATAAGCTGTGTGATTCAGGTTTATGTTTGCTACACTTCAGAGTCCTGAAACTACCTTGCACCTCGATGCAGAAACTAACATACACTTGATTACACTTAGTTCTTCCAAAGGAGCAGTGCAAGGAAAGCCTGTCTTCACACAGGAATCAAGGGCCCCTCCCTTTCAAGTGGGAAATAAACTTAATCTATCTGGCTTTTATTATTTGACACTGAAGTTGCACAGTCAGAAATCCATTTTGTGAGGACAGACTGGTCATGCCACCTTCTTCAGCTTGTCTGTTAGTTCACAATAAAACTGAGAGGGTTTTGGTGCAAGTATTTTTATTCCTTCTTCCTCCTCAAACCTGCACATAACAAAAAAGTGCTGCCTTGCCTGGAGCACAAAGTTGTGGTGCCGGTCACCAGTGCTGACCAGCTCAGCTTTAAGGACATAATCATACAGGAGCATGCCGTGATAGCACCATTTAAGCTTCCATGACTCTCCTGGAAAGCTATATAAGTGTTAGGTATATAACCATTACAGGCTTCTTGAGGCACCGTGCAGATGAATGGTTTACATGTAAAGGAATCCTAGATGACATCTATAGCAACTGTTTCACATATCGTTAAGGGTGGTTTTGGAATATGATAAAGGAATCTTAGACTGCTCTTCTGGTTTCTTCTCCCAGCTCTATAAGTTTTCTGCAGTAAAGAAGTGATGTCTGGGTATGTTAGTGCTGTGTCTACCCCCAATTCCCACTATATCAGACTTTCACTACGATATAAGGATACGTAGCAGGGAGCTTAGACTTACTCACTGTACAGGGAACTCAGATCAGGCAAGACGAGTTATTCCTGGAATGAAAGTGTCACCAAGGTGGCAAGATTTTGCTGGACGAAGAAGTCCAATTTGGCTTTTAACAAAGACATAGAAAAAAATCTCTCACAGATAACATGGCAGAAAAAAAGTTTACCCTTCATTTGAACATTTCTGGAAAAAAACCGCAGAAGCATGGAAACCCAGTTAATAAATGCACTATTGTTAGCCCGGATCCCTTAACAAGCACAATGGATACACTGTATTTGCCACGTTGTAGAAAAAGGTGCAGAGCAAAATTATTTGTCCTTCAAACCTTGAGAGCTCTGGCATTTGCTGTGCAGAGGGAGTGGAGAGATTCCAGACATACCATCATCAAGTGCCTCAACTGGAAACTCCTGCAAAAGGTGCATTATTCAGCTGTATTCAGATGAATCACTACTTAAGGCTCCTAAACAATATTAGCATTACATTAACATTTCAGTCAAAGGCATTTATAAAAGTAACTTACATCAAGAGCTTTTTCCATTAATCATCCCTCTAACGAAATCTGCTCAAAACTAGACCCAGGATTTACCATAGACTTGATCTATATTAAGTACTTGCCACATATGCCTACTGAGTTATGTTTCAAAAGAGCTGTAGTTTGGCCAGAAGCATACCCTGCTATTTAATGGTTTAGCTAGGTAGTAACTAGGCCTGATAATAATTCAGAAACATCAATATTTTTCTAGAGGTGAGCACCTCCTTGTACAATGTTCAGATGAGTCATTGCAACAGCCCTAAATCCCACCAGTGTGCGAAAGCAAAAGCAAACAGAAGAAGAAAACAGTGCAGTAATTTTCCCACAAGCTGAACAATTGTAAGAATCAGCTATTGGGCAGCACCCCCCACTCATGGGATTCATCAGGAGATCCAGGACTGATGACTTGTTTCTCAGTTCAGGCTACAGGAAATTATTCCAAAGTTATGGAACTACAACAACTATAATAATAAATAGATGAAGGAGAGAATCTTACAGGAAATATCCTGCTGTGACTGATTCCTTTAGTGTGAGAAGAAAAATGCTCTAATAATGGCATTGTGGTTATTCCACAGTTTGTAAACTCAGCTCACTTTTATCCAGCTACAGGCTTCTCACTGATGTACAAAGATGCTCTTACTTCATCTGTTAGAAAGGAAGGGAACGATCAGTAAATAAGACAGGGACGGCAAGAGGATTATTATCCACACTACTCCAGAGCCCTGCCTGCAGTGTTTTCCCTGTATCAAGAAATGAGTTGGGAACCAAATGGATACCTTGCCGTTAACGTGCAGATTTCAGACCCTTCTTCAAAATCCTGAATTTTGTTTCCCAAAAGCAGTTCTATTCCCAGTGCAGCTTCTCTTCCCTAAAGCAGCTATTAAGTCTTAAGATTCTGTCAATTTGTGCTGAATACTTAGCAGAAGAACTCTTTAGAGACCTCTGTCTGCTTGTAACAATCTTCAAAAGGAGCACTAAAGACTGAAAGAAAGTGGTATTTTAACATCATGAGTTGCCTGGTAACCCTTAGAAAACCAAAAGTATTGCTGAATTAGCACTTTTTCTTACCTTTTAGTTTAGAAATTAATCCTAAGACTTTTCTTCAGATACTCAGCACGGGTCAACTGTGATTGTTATTTCAATCTGGCATTTCAGCTAATCTTGATAATAGAAATGGATACAATATTCAGATGGAAAATAGCCTGAGGCAATGGGAAAACAATTTGTGAAATTACAAGTACAAAAACCATATGATATAGAAGGAACTATTCAATTACATAAATAAATTGTGAATGAAAAGGATTTAGAGATGGCCATAAAGTCTATCTTGCTGAAACAAGGGCAGAAGTCCTGTTCCTTGGCATGCACAAATGTTTGAGAAGCACAGTTGGGTCTGCTTTGAATCAAAGACGTTTCTCAAAAGAAATTTTGAAAGCCTTTTGCTAGGACAGTTTACTGCTGACTTACTGACTTACTGACTTGCTAGAGTTTTCATTATTAATATTCAGTTCCTTCCCACAACTGAAGTGAAACTGGAGTGTTCTCCAAGCCTTTATCAAAGTGTAAGCTGGAGGCCATAGAGATCTGCAAACTGACTCCAGTGCACCACAGCACAGAGCTCAGATGCATTTTGGGAAGAGAACACCTATCCTTTACAGTTTTGAGGCAGTTAGAAGAGGGTTTGCTGGCAGACCATTTTGAGCACATTAAGTCATACTGGCAGATTTAGAGTTTTCATTATTAATAGATGTAGAAGACTCATATACTGCTCTCATATACAAAGCAGAAACATTGCTTTACTGAGAAATACAGTCTGAAGTAACAGCTTCCAAAAAGCCCTACTTCTGGGCAACTCTTTCAAGCTGGTCACTTGCAACATATGGGAAAAGCAGAAAATCCCTACATTCACACTGAGTTCTTGCTGCCAAAGCTGTTCCAGTTGTTGCCTCTGGCATTTCCTCAGTCACAGCTCTGTGTGGAGATATAAGGATGTAAAAGACTGTCATGAGCATGACCTGCTCCCTTCCGTGCTTATTTGAAGTGCCAAAAGTAGTCATCACTTCAAGAGTGCCACCAGCCAATGCCACACTCCCCCTCATCCTGAAGCAGAAACATTTCTACACAACAACCCTGGGGTTTTTTGCCAACATTATGTCTCATTTTGTCCATGATTTCTTCTAGAGATATCTGTAGTGGTGCCTGGGAAGAAGATTAATAAGTTACACACATCTTGACGTGCACCTGTACCTGAGGGAGGCAGTGTGCTAATAGTTGTCTTGGTCTGAAGCATCAATCAAGAGCAGAGAGCTGCAAGAAATATCTTTAAGCCCGGAGTTCCTAGTAAGTATTTAAATGTCTTTTAACAAGATAGTTGTCTGCATTAGAAACAGAAAGTTCATATACCTGACTTAGGCTGCTACTGATGGCAGCCTTCCTTATGTCCTTGCAGAACTCACTCACTGGTGAGGAAATCATCTGCTCTGATTTCCACTCCAGTTTTTACCTTTCAGACTCTAGATCTTCCCTTGTAGCCCAAATCTTCAGTCCAAGCTCAAGCAACAAGGGACTCCTCTGTCCACCCAGACATGGACCAAGAAAAGGTGTAGTCAGTATTTGGCCTCTCTGGAGAAGTGCCCTTGCTGCCTTCTAGGGGAAGGTCAAGAGGGAACTGAATCTCTCATTTTCATTCTGCTGGAGCCAAGCAGTCCTTTAAAGGTTGAACTCCATATAGTTTATTCACTTTTCACAAATCTGAGTTTGATTTTTTTCCTCTACTGTAGAATATTTGGCTTCACTTTAGAAAAAAATTTAATTTCTGGTCAGGTGGCCTTTTGAATTAAGCCAAACACCTTTAAAAACAGTATTTATGTACCAAAAAAAAAAAAAAAAAGTTCCTCACTAGAGTTTCTGTTAAAATCTGATTTTCTCTGACTAGCTGAACTTCTGTGTTGTTCCATTTGAAAACTGAACAGGATTATCTTACTGAAACAAATTTTGAACCAGATAACCATAACACATAATGCTCTTTGTTCAGCCAAGTTTCTTTATACTATTCTTCGTGATTAGTTCTAGCTTAATATGTGTGCAACTTCATGTTATTTCAATCTTAAGCCCCCTAATAATGGACAAAGGATACTTTTTCTTAGAAATGGTTATGCTGGGTCATCTGAGTAATCATCTGGGTATGGTCAGCTTTATAGAACAGACAAGGAAGTTCTTGTTTTACTTCTCATTTGTGGCTTTAATTAGTTTTCTGTTGACTTTATCTTTAGTCTGGCTTTGTTCATCTTTCTGAACTTCATATAATTCTCCCCACTCATGTGTCACCATTGTGCTGATGTTTAAGCAGTTGTGATCTGGAGCCTGCAAAACACCCACAATTTCATGTAGTTTCTCTATTCCAAAGTGAGTATAGTTCCCTTAGCCTCTCAATTATTGACTTAATCTGATTGCAAAGTTCTTGTTTTATAGTGTTTGAAGGACTGAATCATTTGTGTTGATAAAACATCAAAATAGCAGTCTTTAAGCTTGCACACAACCAGGCTGAGAACTTCCAGCTGAGAACTTTCACAGCCCTTTTTCAAAGTTCAGTTAGGGATAGAAATAACTTAAAAGGTAAGTGACCTTTAGGATGAGATATGAAAGACAACACATTAAGTATTGACACGAGTGTCTTTCACAAAAACAGAATTCAGGATTGAGCTTTGACCTACACTATCAAAGTGGTAACTCACAGATTTATAAAAATGGACATTAGGAGCCAAGCAAGGATTTTCATGTCAGTTCCAAGTCTGGTGGCTGCACTTGATGCAATTCTTTACTTCAGAAGACCTTTAACCTCTCCAGCCAGCTCGACTTCTCTGCAAAGGGACATCCCCCTTTCTTCATCCAGAAGAATATCCTTTCTCTCCTAACATAAGAGTTTTTGAAGGAAGCCACACTGGCATTAGAGCTTATTTCTCAGTTTTGTGGATGACCCTTGATGCACAAACTGCTTTCAAAACTACCTGTGAAACTCTGGGAGGATGTTTTGCTGAAAGACCACTTGCTTACAAGGGAGGCTTCATAGCATTCTAGATAATGGACATCTAGATGGGTAAATAAATATAGAATATCAAAAGTAAGTATATAAATTTACAGCCTGCTAAGATTTGTATCCTCTCTATATTATGACTTCTTCTGCCTGCAAAACACCCACAATGTAAAACTTCCCCAACAGTTTGGGTTGATGACTACATATCAATGGGTATGTCTGGCAGTAAACCTGTTTATGTCCCAGTCAAGCAGAACCTGTCCAAGCCACACCTTAAAACATGAGCAGCAGATCAAACATTTACACAATACCAGACTGGAATGCTATTGTAACTAAGGTACTCAAACAATAGCTCCTCACTTTGTTCCTGCATTGCATCCCCTACTTTTAATGAAGACAGATATTCCTAGCACCCACATCAGTGGATTACTTTGCTTGTCAAAAATTCCCTACTCCAGTAACTCAGAGCAATCTTCAATGAGCTACAGAAGTTGCTTCTAACCAGCATGTAAAGGACAAAGCTGTTTCCATGTCCTGTCGAAGGCTTGGGGCTAACTAGAGGCCTGCAGCTAAAGGGAAGATGTTTCCCTCTTACCTGTACGAACAGTAGCAGAGTCAACATATCCACCATTTGAAGTCAAGAAGACAAGAAGAAAATACAATAGGTAAGAAAAATGGGCTATGCATATGGCGGGGGCGGGGGGTGAGGGGGAAATAAAGCTGAGAGATGACTTGTATATGCATATATGACATGGAGCTCCTGGAGCAGGTCCAGTGGAGGGCAACAAAGATGGTGAGGGAACCGGAGCATCTCTGTTGCAAGGAAAGGCTGAGGGAGCTGAGCCTGTTCAGCCTTGAGAAGAGACGACTGAGAGGAGACCTCTTGTCTTGTCATCTATGTATAAAGTATCTGAAGGTGTCAAGAGGATGGAGCCAGGCTCTTCTTGGTGGTGCCAAGCAATAGGACAAGAGGCAACAGGCAGAAACTGATGCACAGAAGTTTCACCTGAATATGAGGAAGAACTTCTTTACTGTGCAGGTGACTGCACCCAGAAAGGCTGTGGTGTCTCTCTCACTGGAGATATTCAAGAACTGTCTGCACACAATCCTGTGCCATGTGCTCTGGGATGACCCGGCTTGAGCAGGGAGGTTGGACCAGGTGATCCACTGTGGTCCCTTCTGACCTTACCCGTTCTGTGATTCTGTGTGATTCTGTAATTCCACGAAGATGCTAGGCTGCCATCTTTCACACATTTTTGCACTAGTTCTGGTTTCCTTGACTCTGACTCCAGTAGATTAGTCAAAACAATTGAAATACTTTGAAAAAAATAATGTTGGGGTTCCTCCCTTCTGTGTACGTACTCTGTGTGCACATACATTGAAGTGACATTGCTCATTTCCAGGGGGAGGAAGAAAGAAACGGCTGCAAAATATTCAAGAAGCTCCTGCCTCCAGCACATATTCAAGAGTATGTCTCTTAAACTGTTGTCAATCCTTTTGTCAGTCTCAGGAGATTCACCATTTCTCTGGTCCACACACATCAGATTTACTAATATAGCTTGCAAGGAAAGGGGAAGAGTTTTTCCATCCTCAGTAAAAAGTCACACTGATACTAGCTGACTTCAAGCTTTCCAGCACATTATGGTCAGTATCAACCCTGCAAGACTTTTTATTGCAAGGAAAATTCCTACTTTTAAAAAACAGTTCACCAGAAGGTGCTGTAAGACTGTTATTGTCAGGAGTTGTGAAGGAGACCTACAGCTGGGAGCCTTGCTCACAGTGACAAATCCACACAGCACGTTTGAACTCAGACACTCCTTAATGACATAAACTGGATTTATGAAAACACTTTGTGTCCAAGAGGAAAGAGGCCTGACAGGAACATAATGAGAACCAAGAGAAAGCCACCCTCTAACATCAGCTGCCATCTGTGAGGTTGTAATGGTTCATGTGTTCCCCTGGGCTTCAAATGGTAACATACATCTCAGGTTTTCCACTCTGCTCTTTATACCAGCATTTGGGTGAGAACAGATGAGCAAATTGCAGAAGCACAGTTCTTTTTGTCCTAAGTAAAGCTGCAAGGCAAATAAAATAAGATATATACTGATTTTATGTTTAGGGTTACAGTATCGAAAAAAGTAAATTTTTTCCTCTGGAGGAAAAGAAAGATATGCAGTTTTAGTATTCTCAGAGGAAAAATAATTTTAGCTAAGAAAAAAAAAAAGAAGCAAGCAGCAGGGTCTTTAGAAACTTTCAGGGCTTATAGACTTGGACCCATATTATTCACTTCCAAATGAGCTCAGTTCTTTCAAGCATGTCCTCTTACACAGCCAGACTTTCAACACCCACTCCAAGTCACTCGACATATTGCTGCTTAGATAGAACCAAGCACAGGAACAGATGAAACTAAGGCTTTCAGGCTTTTACTGTATTAGAAGCTTTTTGTTCAGGAGAATCTTTGAACCATGTACATTTCAACATCTTAACCTTGGATTTAAAGCTAAAAAGATTGGGGCACATACTGAAAGAACTCTGCTAGTGTGGTGTGTGTGGAGAATCCCAGGTTATTTTCCTCCTGAATGGAATAAAAGAAAGTTTTGCTGTCTTTTTGGCAGCCTCCCAGGAATCCTCTGGCAAGATGATAGCGGTCCCATATCATAGTATGAAAGGAATCCAACTCCCCATTGTCCTTGGTGAAAGCCCAGCAGAGGACGGTCTCTACAGAGCTCAGCTCAGAACTGGCAAACCTGCAAGAGCATTTGTCAGCTTGCACAGCAGAGACACAGATCAAGGTCTCAGTCACACGGGTGCATCTCTAATTGACCAGCAATAATGTCCGTGAACCAGAGTTCATGTCCCATATAAAGCAGACTGGGTGGCTGGTGGCTTCTGTAACAACTGCAAGCTCTCCAGCAAAGTCAGCCAGGAACTCTCCAGTACCTGCAAATACAGGCCCTTTCGGCAGCAGAATGAAAAGAGTAAGAACTTTCCCTTGGCAGCAAAGTTAATAATTCCAAGCTTTCACTTACAAAGCTCAGCTTACTGAACTGAACCAGTATTACAGCCTTATCCAAGGCATGCTTTGAGACACAGTTTCTTTCACATTGTTTGTGAGATAGCATGGGAAGTTTCTGCTCTTGACTACAGCAGTTTCATCTGATGTGGTTTGTAACAGAAGAAAGGATCAGTCCAGTTTGTGATGGAGATCAGATTTCTCTCCTTAACAAACACAGCATTCCAAATCATTTAGGAGTCTTTATCCATGAGGTCAGAAAGTCTTCTATATAGAACTATCTGTTTAATAACCAAGAGATGAATATTATTGAATACATATATATATTATTGAATACATATATCTATTTTTGAATGTTACCCAGTTTCCATTCTCAATTATCCATGGATAAACTGCTATTTATATTAAATCAGTCCCTAAACAAAATGGGCAACTGACATTAGCTGGTTATTAGAATAATAATTTCACAGATATTTTCTGATATTAAGAAACGGGAGATGCAGCTATTTTTCACTTCCTTGAACTGCCTCCTCTTCCTCATCACAGTCTGTTGTCTTTTTTTTCTGTTTTTTTCATTAGCACAAGGATGCAATGCTTGGGTTAAATATATTTATAGATGAAAGTCAGAAGTCAAACACGTTTACAGTCTGTTTTATTTTCCATTGTGGAATTCAAGAGTTGCCCTGTAAAGAAACACACCTCAGGTAGTTATCTTTAAACCTAGGCTCATCCAAGTTATTATTCACAAGAGATTGTGACTTTTATTGTGACTTTTAGTTTCTAGTGGAGAAACGAGTTTTGTAAAAAAACCCCACAAACAACACAAAACAGTCAGTCTCACGGTAAGTTTGGGAAAAGCTTAACATAGGCATTACAGCAGCAGGCAGTTCCTCCTCTGCATTCCCCACATGATTAATGATAATGCATTAAACTTGCCAGCAAGCATTTACCTTGTTCTCTATTGAATCAAGAGCAAAGGTTCTGTTTTATAACAAAAGATCTAAAAATACCTATGTTGCCTGGATTCTCAACTGTCCCCTCTTAAAGAGGAATCAGGTCCCTGATCCAGTTCACAGAACTGGCAAGAACATTGGCTTTGAGAGTGCAGTTCCTCCAAACCTTCTGTGTTGCTCCTACTTAACAATGTACTAATGAAAATATTCAAAGAAGCATTAAATCTCCCTTTGCAGTATCATTTCATCTTGGTTCCTCCATCCTTGCAGGCCAGTGAAAGTCACAAGGCAGGAAGTGCAAGTGTTTGGTTTTCAGAAGTAAGATATTAGACCTTGCAGGAAGAGGTGTGGGAGCTTCAAGAGACACTTTCCAAACCTATTTAAAGCTATGTCTGTAAACAACAGCTTATGCATATGAGTTTATGAAGTCAGGCTGGAAACGGAGGAGGATGTATATCCTGCTGAACAGTATTTTAAGAGTCGACTCCACATGTCCTTTTCTCATGACAGTCATCTGTAAAGGTTTAATGCAATTAAATATTCTAGACCAGGTAACCTAAGAATAAATCTCCTCTTATTACAATGACCTTTATTTCAAAAGTCTCTAAATTTCATATATACAAAGAAGGTTTTTATAATACAACAGTATGCAGAAAACCAGTTTCCTCAAAATACAGGAAATTATACATTCAAATGGAGATTATTATTGATATTAAAAATGTCCTTCATAACTGAAAATTGAGATGCAATGCCTGAAAACTCACCAAAAGTGAATGGTGATGTTGTCCAGACAGAAGCAGGAGAGAAGAAAACAGGTTTTATGGATGAGATGGAATAATCTAGTCAGTTGACACAGCATTTGTGGCTCATGGACATATTTAATACTTTAAAGGGAATGTCACAGAAAGGATTCAGGTGTTCACGAAAATAGCTAAGTGTCTCAGCATCAGATTCCTACCAATATAGTGAAATTATAAGGTGAAACTTTAAGCTGAATTTTAAGACTGAAAGTCCAGGCCATTGACTTTTAGATCCACACTGAAAATCAGAACTGGGTATAAATCAGGATTATAAACCTCATACTAAAGAGGGACTATCAGAAATGTGTCAAGGATGATCAACACCTTAGGCATAGAGTCAAAATAGCTCAGATGTTAGCCTCAGAGTTAAATTACTCTTCTCCAAAATCTAACACTTGCAGTACATGGCAGGTAAGGTAAAAAAAAAACAAAACCACACAAACCCCAGGAATCACTGTGGGATGCGCAAGCAGCACAGGGCAGGGACTGCATCTTTTGTGTCCACCAGCAGTCATACCCAGAGCTCTGCAACTAATCTGCCATCAGCAATTGTAGCTCCCAAGAAGATGTGAGAAAAGACAGAATGAAGTGGAATAGCCAGGAATATTCTATTTATAGTATGGATTAAGTTTTCAAATAAACAAGCTGAAAGTGCCTGTGTCTTTTGGAAAGTTTAGTGGAGGAAGGAAGAACATAATCTTATGAGAAAAATAATGGAAAAATATGGTGCTCAGACACCTTGATATGTGGGATTTTTCTCTAGTCAGTCAAGCTTTAGGAAAAGCATAGCAGAGGACTGCAGCTGTATACTGGAAAAATCCAAGTACACACAAGTAATAATAAGAATGAGCCTAGAGTTAGTTTACTAGCTGTTGTTAGTCAAGCTGTTTACCTAACTCTTAGTTTGCTCACAGACCAAAAGACAGCTTGTTATTTGCTAGTCCCAGTAAACTGCAATGGAGGGGGCACAGGTTTTCTCACTTCCCAGGATGTTTCTGTCATTGTTGTTGGCTCAGTCTTTCCTTCTGCTGACATGTCCCCTGGAAGAACCCTGCCTATATATCCCAAAAACACCCATGTACTGTACTTACTAGCCAGTATTAATGCCAGTTGTTCCATCACCTGCATCTCCCACCAGTCACTTGATGCATTCTGAGGTTAGTACTCATATTGCCTTTTTCTATACGTATTTTAACTAGCAGCAAACGTGACACTGAACTGTTGTTAATTAAGCCCAGCAAAGGAAATCGCCTCAGTAACTTACATCACAATGGCTGGTTTCTATCTGTGCAGGTACCACACACCCATGCACAGACAGGGTAATCGTTCTGTGGGCTGTTGCCTGTCAGGCACCGCGGGTCCTTAATTGCCTCACATGCACAGACAGCGCGTGCTCACACTCCAAATGCTACCAGCATCATTAGTTCCTTTCACACTTCATTTCTCCATGCACGGCATTCAGAGATTTCACAATCTGCATATCCTCCTTTTAAGACATCACAGAGCTCTTCTGCAGACCTTTGAGGGACTAACGAGCAAGATGTCTCTAGTTTATTAATTAGCTGCTTATCAGCCATACTCCACAGCTCTCTACTAGTTCAGCTGCTCAGCTACAGTAATTAAACAACCCACTTCTCAGTCTTTTATAGCATTGCCTTAGAGAGAACGATTCACTGTTCTTGAGACTATGGTACTTTCTGGCAATTATTAGACATCTCCTGAATGACTAATAGAGAAATCCTACTTTCTGTATTATTCACTGCAGCATTACAGCTCCCCATTCTAGGTTTTGTCTCATGTACTCTGCTGTCAATATGTGCCATCACTGGCACTCGAGCATGCAGATGTTATAAGAAAGCTTCTTTATTTGCATTATTCAGATAAACAGTCAAAAAGCATGTATTCACACTCCCTCAGAATCAGACTGCAAGTAAAGTGGGTAGTGTTACTTCTTATGCTATAATCTTTCTCAAACAGGAACAAAATCAAGCCAACAAACATATGCTGTCTCTGCTTCATGCAATGAAAGGGTTGCTTGTCTGTCTGAACTCAGGATTTTTATTAGCTACCAATAGCTCATGCACTCATAGTACCTGACATGCAAAAATTTACAGAGTATGAGACAGCCTTTTCTTTTTCAGTTTGCCAATCAGTCATAATTATCATCGTGCATTGAGTACAACTGGAGGGACTTACCCCTGCAGACAGACACGGTCTGTATCAGTCACTGCCACTGTATCCCAGATAAAAAGTGGGCTAATCCTGTAAGACAGGGTGACTTCTTATTCATGCCATCAGTAAGGCATTGCAGAAGTATATGATGATTATATTATATTCTCCATAGTAGAGAAAAACAAAACAAATCTACTTATCTATCACTGTAAGAGAACTTCAGCTGTTTGTTCAAGGAGAGTTGAAGCATTCATCATCATCTTGCTCTTCTGACACGCAACTTGCAGAATTGCCCTCCTATTGTCTTATGCATACACACAGATGAAAACAGCATGTACTGTGCAGTTTATGCATTTGATTAGACAACTGTTAACATGAAGTTTGGATTTTTTTTTCAATGTGAATGTAAGGGGGGGAAATGAACAGGGAACATCAGCTCTCCACAGAGCTTCCATAATTCAGTGAAGTAAGGTTTACAGGCACGTCAGCCAGAAACAGTGCCAAAGCATGCCACATATCTGTTCAAAGTATTCTATATGAATTAAACTGTTCCACAAGAAACCACTGATTTCACTTGTCTTCACTTCTTAGTTTGGTAGAGTGATGGATACTTGTGAGATTATTCTGCTTTGTTTGTTTGTTTGTTTTCTGGGGTTGTTTTTGAGCATGACAAAGAGAACAGATTACTCACTTAAAAATTCCCTTAAACAAGATGCCTATAGAGAGTTTCTTTCACCATATTATACTTTCTATCACCTACAGTAAGGACCAGCTCCTTTACACTCCTCAGCTCACACTCAAGATCCTACACAGTGATTTAACAGGTAACAAATGAGATAGACACAAAACTTCAGTGAATACTACCTGAATGCTGTGAGAAGTCTTATTACATAGTGAAGACAAATCAGGCATTTAGGCAGGCTGAAATCTCAGACCCAATCAATGTACTGAGGCTGGCCTAAAGCCATGCAGTCTTTAAGCATGTGTGAATAGATAAACCCACATGAAAAATATTTTGCATGCCTGGTGGCACACACTTCTTGACCAAAAGCTGTCTCTCAAGCCCCATGAGTTTACAGATCATGTAACCACTCACTTGCAAGTACTCTACACAGTCATTCATACTCTTACATAGAGTAACAACTCTGTAAACCTCAGAACCCAAGCTGCAGGCGCTCAAAGCTTGTGCGTCTTACACTGCACCTGAGGATTCAGGTGCAGAGCCAAAGGTCCTCAATATCCAAGTGGTGATGCTCAACTAATGACAGATTTTCTGATTGGATTTTCTGATTTTTTCCTTCTCAAGGACTTGGTGGGAAGCTTCTCAAGTGCTACATGTTCCAACCTCTGCCCCAGCATTTGCAAAACAAAAATTAAGGCAAAGTGAAAAATAACAGTAGCTGCCTACAAGAGGCCTAAGTAAAATCATTAGTGGTGGTGGAACAGCCACATCACCACTGCTGCAAAAAGCCAGTGCTCAGGCTATCAGCTGAAAGCAGATGTCTTTGAACTATCTGACACTTCAAACCCCACTTCAATCACTCATTCAGTGATGTGTTTGCTTAGACAGATGATGAGTACATTTTCTGCCACCATCTAAGCTAGTTGTTAGTGAGCACTGCTAACACACGCTAAAATGAACTGCAAGAAACAACCTCCAACAAATATAAAACATCTTGCAATTACTTCAGTTATATCTGCATCTTCTTTTGTTTCAGCTGTAGAATTCTGTACCTGCCCCCCTGTCCTTAGTCCCTGGAGTCAATACTATCAGGACAAATGTTTCATGTTCAAATCCTCAGCACTTGGGGTCTGTTAAGATATATATGGCTTATAGCAAGTATTTGAATGGTTAAACACAAGGAACTAAGCTTCTGCCAGTTACTGTCAGCAGATCCTATGACAGCAAAAGACAGAGCTCCCTTCGAAAACATCTCCATAAAACAGAATGAACTCTGTCAAAAGCTTTAGACCACTGTAAACCTTGCTTTTCCTCTTGAGATGCGAAGCACATGGCTCTGACCACCTGCAGTATAAGCAGACAGCTATTTAGAAACTTATATGAAAAAAAATTTCAAAGCAAAACACTCCAGCAATCCTCTATGTGCCTTTCACCAGCCCGTGGGAGGTTGCAAGACGAAGGCTGACAGGTGTCAGACGTACTGTGTAATGCCTGTCTGAGGAGTGCTCAGATGCTCTAGCAGTTAAAAGCCTCATGAAGCAGTGCAGGAAGCAGGAAGGCTCAGATCCACAAGGCAGTTGCCTTCCTTTCTCTTTGCCTGTCTTTTCTCAGTGTAGTGGGTTGACCCTGGCTGGATGCCAGGTACTCACTGGAGCTGCTCTCTCACTCCCCTCTGCAACTGGACAGAGGAGGAAAAAAAAAAAGTGAAGGATTCATGAGTGAAGAGCTGGGAGAGGTCACTTACTGATGACCTTCACCGGCAAAACACACTCAGAGTGCGGATATTGACTGAATTTATTACTAAGAGGGTCAGAGCAAAAGACTGAGAAGTAAAACAATCTTACAAACACTTTCCCCCCACCCCTCCTTCCTTCCATATTCTCCCTCCTCCCCACCAGTGGTGCAGGGGGATGGATGGGGAATGGAGGTTATGGTCAGTTGTTGTTTCTGCTGCTGCTCAGGCAGAGGAGTCCTTNCTCAGCTCCAGCACCTGGAGCACCTCCTGCCCCTCCTTCTGCACTGACCTTGGTGTCTGCATTGTTGTTCCCATGTTCTCACTCTGCTCTTCCCTGGCTGGAATTCTTTCTGCGCTACAACATTCTGTTCTTAAATATGTTATCACAGAGGCATTACTATCACTCCTGGTTGTCTTGGCCTTGGCCAGCAGCAGGAAGCCCATCCTGGAGCTGAGAGGCATTGGCTCCATGAGACAGGGGAAGCTTCTAGCAGCTTCTAACAGAAGCCACCCCTGTAGCACCCCACTACCAAAACACAGCCACAGAAACTCACCACACTCAGATATCCAAACAGCCATATAAAGCATGTGCTGAGCACATATACAAGCAGAAAGCTACAGCTGGTGTGCTTCACTGAAACATGCTGTCAGTTTTCCTCCTCCTCCATCTTTGTTAGGAACCAGGTTCAGCAAATCAGTTTAACACTTTTTTAGCTTCAATGGACACGAACCTTCATGGCAGATTTAAAGTTAAACCTGTATTTAACTGTCCTTAAGAAATGTAGTTACTCAGTTCTGTCACTGGCTGAAACAAGGCGTGATACTGAACTTGCAACAAAGTCCATCAACTTCATTCAATAAAAAAATAAGTGAAATGTGCTGAAAGTCAATTAAAAATTCAGCTAGGTCAAGGTCACATCTCATTGAGCAGAAAGCCAGTCATTTTTCAGGCCAAGTACTTCTTCTACCACTAGAGTTCAAACCTCAGGTGAATGAAGGTCCTGCTTATGGCAAGCACTAAAAGAACCCAACTTTTTTTTTTTTTTTTTAATTTAGAATTACAATCTTGATTGTCAAACACACTGTTCTGTCATGCTGGCTATTTCCACAGTAATGAAAGCATGTTGTTCTTTAATGGCACAGCTTTTCCCCTGTCCATAAGTAGTGAAAATAATTTAAAAAGAGGTCCCTCTGGCCTTCTGTATGTGCTTCACACGGTGTTGATGCAAGGCTGAAGCCTTGTGCTCCCAGGAGTGCATGGCACTCATCCTGCTGCCAGGGCTCTCAGGACACTGATAATCTCTTGGTACTGTTTAAAATAGAAACCAAACACAATGCTCTTCAGAATGAACATAATATGCACAACATGATTTCTATAAAACTTTACAATGCTGATCGGAAATTCTACGAAAATCAAGCTTAGCATATATTTCAGATTCTTGATAGATCCTCAAACACATGAATGTGCTTCATCGCTGAGGTTACCACTGTGGTATGCCATGAAAAAAAATAAAACCTCAAGAGGCTGTGCAGAGCCGCAGTCTAAGGTCAGGAGCCAGAATCAGGTGTAAAGAGCTGGGATTCAGGATAAAATATCCCAGCTGTGTCCTGTTGATGGATGAGGGGATGATCTGTGCAAATATGTAGCCAAACATAGTTCTTACCAAAGGACTTGAGCTTTAGAAAACACTTGCTAATGGTGTTGCACCTACTTTGCTGTGGGTCTTTCACACTTCCTTCAGCCTAAATCGTAATGCTTCATGCACTGCAGAACAGCTGAGCCTGTTCTCCCCTCTGAACAAACTGGAGTTACTAATAGTCAGCAGGCAGGTGCAGTTCTTTCTTTCTGAGATGTGAATGCATTCATAACTGTCAAGAACACACAGAATCAACAAGTCTTGGGAGTTTTTCTAAACCTCAGGCTGCAAGGAAAGGATTTCAAAAACAAAATTGCCCAGTATCTCACGATGAGTGCAATACCATGTTCTAGAAGGCTTATATTCCTGAATCCCATCAAAAGTAGCATTGGAAGGTGGTGGTGGTATCGTTTCTGAACACACAGCACAACAGACAACATAGTCCATATGGGGACTTACTATTCTAGTATTGTTCCGTAATAGTTACTAGAGGTCAGAACCCTACACCTGATAGATCTGACTTGCAGGCAAATCTCTAATTGTTGCTACAGAAAACATGCAAGCTGGTGAAAGGAGAAAAATCACTAGCAATTACTTTTTACCAAGTTAACTGAAACATTTGCCTTCAGATTGGGATTTACACATGCTGACAACTCAGGAACATGCAGTAGGCAGATGATGAGGGACAGTTTTATGAAGTGACCCCTTCCAGTCTGAACTTCCTTCATAGCAACTGTTAGTGGGCAGGGCTGGTTTTGCTCACTAAGAACTAACATTCCCTGGTAATAGATAAGCAGCATCCCAGTGGGCTTTGGTCTTTTAACTGTTTGATTGCTTTTTGTTGTTGTATGCCAAAATCTATTCCTACCATGTAGTCTAAGGACATCTTAGGAGCAGTACAATAGCTACTGTTTCAGATATTTTAATCATAGCATTTTGTGGCTGTTCTTGGTAAAAGATGTGAAAGCCAGAACACACAGTAGGCAAATGGTAAAATCCTGAAAGAGCATTTGCCCAGGAAATTATTGTGACTCACCGTTCCTGTCAAGTCAGCTCTCATCCATTATAGATAATTACCACTTTATTGGAGAGTGAAATTGAGAAAAGCAGAACAAAAGAAATTGTATTGGTGCTCTGTGCTTGCCCTGCAGATGCAAAAGGATGCTTTCAGAGCTGAGCAAAAAAATTTTGTTATCAAAGTAGTTTTGTTTGGGTGAGGTTTTTTTCTCTTTAATCCCTGTACACATGATGTTCTTATGATACAGATCGGGTACTTAAAAAAAGAAATGCCTTTACTGATACTGCAACACCCATTAATTTACTACATTCTTCTCTGTATTTACACTCCTTTATCTCCTTTCTATATTTTTGTATCATTAAGAGCTACCTGTACAGCAGCTGCCACAAATAAATAAGGAAAACTCAATAATAGGACAAGTCTAAATACTCAGTCTTCCTTCGACCTGGGCAGCTCTGAAGTAACCTGGTTAACAGGACTTGATCCCAGCCAACAAAGAGGCCCATCTCAGGCAGCTTTTCCATGAGGTGTCACTGGCATGCACATGCCTGGACCCTGCCCGGGTCAGTCCCACGCATTTATCTTTCATTCCTTCCCACCCCCCCTTCTTTTTCCCCAGTAACTTCCAGGTCCACATGCACTTCACAAAACATAGCTCAAAATTTGGAGGACTCAAAGCTTGCATTATTCCCAAACATAAAAGAGTGGGCTTTTTTGCTTCAAATCATCTGCAGTTATAAGGGTCAAAGTGTATATTTTAAAACCCTGAAGAAAAATAGGTTAAAATGCTTGCAGTAGCACTGATTTGGGAATAATTTAGTTAAATTCATGCAAACATAGGCGACTTGTGCATTTTAATGAACTGAAAAGAGCTAAACTCCTTTGCAACCATTTTTAAAAGAACAGATTCATTCTAATTTTAGTTTTGTCACCTGCAAGCTTTAGATTTGCCCAGAAACCTTGCTGTTGTCAGGCAGCTAGACTCACAGAGGGTAACCTGCTTTTAAAGGCTGTAAAAATGCCCTTTTAAAAATAGTTTTATCACAGGTAGAGCTCACTTCCCTTCTCAGGAAGGAGGTAGCCAAAACAAGGCCAAGATGAATTTAGGTTACAGTTAATAAAACACAAACAGGAGGAAAATCAGTGCGAAGAATTTAGAGGGAGATACAGAGAAATCCCATACAGCAATTGCTGTCCTTCAAGGCAGAAACTTTTCTTCAGTACCAAAATCATTCACTAACAAAAGCCAATGCAATTCCCACAGTGGCAAAGCAGATGTTCCTGCATATTCTTTCTTTGGCCTGACAGAAGCCAACTTGGTCAGAAGAGGGTCAACAAAGAGGTCTCAGCTTCCTGGGAGCCCTTGACTGGGTTTTAAGAACAAGAAGCTGGACGTCAACCAGAACCACCAATGTAACCAGAACACCCATAAGGGTCCATGGTGGAAATAAGGCACAGCCTGGTATGAGCCCTCCTACCACATGTTCTGGAGTTTGGTTAATGGGACACTGTCTAGGAAATGTCAGGCACCCAGAAACAGCTGGGGAAGCTCATGGGGAAAGGCCTCAGTGCTGGAACAGAAAGACACTGCCTGTATAGTTTACTGAAAGGCTCACAAGGGATCACCATACATTCTTGGGAAACGCCACCATGCCCACCTGCCCTCCAGCCTCACTCTCAGCAGCACCTGTGGATTTTAGACTCTCCATTCCTTATTTTGAGTTCAGTAACCTACAATAAATTAATGTTATATAACCTGCCTTGCAATAGAGAGAAATCTAATTTTTGAATGGAGCTTAAATAAAACTAGTCCTGCTGATTAGTCAAGAACACTGTACAAGCTCTGGCCAACCTGGAGTTAAACCTATTGACTGGCAGGATGATGCCAGCATGTTCACTGATCTGTTGTATGATGCCAAACAGGATAAGTAGATAATGGCTGAGTTCCTTTTGCCTTTCTCTTGGCAGAAATATTTCACTTTTTCTCCTCTATCTGGCTACTGATTTACCTTTTTCCATTTGTAAGGAAGAGCGTATTAGCATCCAATTATGGATTATTTTGGTCAGTATTTTGCAGATTCCTTTATTAAATATAACCTCTCACCAATTGCTTTATCAGATCTTTCTTGCCTTAAAATTATTTTACTTGCACCACTGTAACCATCTTTCAACTGATCAAGAGATCAAATGTTTCATTTCACAGACAATACATTAAGCTTTGTGTTTTAAAAATAAAAGACAAACCCCTGATTTCACTTAATCAAAGCGAAGAGTGAAGTAAGCTTAACTACTATGTCGATTTCTAAGGCATTTACCAGTCCTGACTGCAGCTCCGAGGTAATTTCATGTCTTCTGACATGCTGTGGACTTTGCAGACAGCAGTTCTTAAAATCACTTTTACACTTGCACGTATCTTTACTGCAGTTTATTCGTACAGGCATGGCATTTTATAATGGAACTTGAATTGGATTAGATAGCAAGAGACGTTTACCTATTACGCAATGGAAAGAGAAAAAAACCACATCCTTGAAAAGTTCCGTGACTCATTTGCTGATTTCTTTTCTTATATTCTCAGTCCCACTTGGAAGTTTTCCTTCTCATATACCTGGACCCCTCGCTGTCGATTGCTTCATAGAGGTCTTTTTTATTCTCTGCTGTTGCATGCAAATAACCAAGGTAGGCAACACAGAGGCTGATTGCTACCAGTCCAAACGCCATCACAGGTTTGTTCTGACAAGAAATAAAAGGACAGTACATGTTTTTAGTCAAAACTTTTTTCATTCAACTCAAACATTAGATTATTCTATTTTAGCTTAGAAAGTGAACAGTAAACTATTGTGACATCTACAAAAATCATCACTGCCTTCTTGCAGACTGAATTTTCTTACAGCAAAAAGAATTTGCTCTCAAGAAGAAGATCCTTTCCGGAGACAGAACATCACATTGCCCAGTGCTCTGTATTTTGATGGTCAGAAATGCTGCTTGAGCATGAATGAATAAGCCAAAACCAATTACTAAAGGTCACTACTACAAACTTCTAACAGAATTCATCTGGATATACTACTGGGACAATGCCCTCTGCTCCTACCAAGCAACCTTGATTATAGATTTTGTATTATTATCACAAAATTTATTTTTATTATACACATAAAATGTCACTTCATTGCGGGGTTCTGCATGTGCAAATAAAACCTCAAGTTCATCAACTTAATTATAAAAGCAAGAAAAAGAAAAATCCAAAATACCAAAAAGCTACCAAAAATCCCCCCATTTCATATCAAAAAAGTCTGCATTTTATGATTTGTTCCCTTTTAAGTACTAAAAACAACTCCATTTACTTAACCTGTCAAATTACATGAGTAATATGCCCGTAAACAGACTTTCTGAAAGAAGCTTAACTAGGTACAAAAGAACCAGACAATACAACAGTAAAATAAAAGCTGCAATAAACAATGTAATGTTCTGGGCTCTTAACAATCAGAGTGGAAAAAAGTAAAAACATTTTTAGTTAAATATCTGAGTTTGGATGACCAGAGATTGTTATATAACACACACAGAATTGTGATCATTATTTTAAAGTAATTGTGTCTCTTCAAGCATATTTAATACTTACAGGTTTAATGAAAAGCTCTGGATTCACCGCTCGGAAGAGCATAGTTGTCTGGACACTCCTCAGTCCCAGTTTTCTCTCTTTGAGTGTTTCGTTTTCGTTTGAAGGTTTGTTGGAAGACATGTTACTTGATGTTGAATACTTCCTAGGAACAGAATGAAAAACAGGTGTTATTTTTGTAAAAAACCTACAAGAGCTACATTCACTGGAGTTCACACTCAATTTGACTTCTTTCAGCATGAATTTTAGTTTGTGTATATATTAATGACTGCCTTTGGTGTCATCTAACATTCCCAGTTTAAGCATACTAATTTTCAATCCTGTTAATTTTGTGCACCCTAAAATTAACTTTTGGAGATGCACATCTTCATACAGCAAATCTAAATCTCCTGATAATGGGCTGGGGGTTTTTCACTTGCCTTTGGCTAATGCTTTAGCTACACCTGTGGACTGAAGGGCATCAGTCTTCAGACCACTGGCTAAAAAAGACAGTGGCAGAAAACTTTTTTTTTTTTTTAAACCCTTGTATGTGACAGGACAGCCCACACCCTGCTGTAGTACACCCACTCAGCAGCCCCAGGACTCAGGTCTCACTTTTGCACACACACTGGGCAGGTCCAAGACACCTTGGGTTCCAAGTGAAAGAGGGGAAATATAGGCTAGTTAGAATACAGAGGAATTAGAGCATGGAAGAAATTCTTTACTGAGGGTGGTGAGGCACTGGAACAGGCTGCCCAGATAAGCTGTGGATACCCCATCCCTTCAAGGCGAGGCCAGACAAGGCAACCTTGTTTAGTGAAAGGTGTCTCTGCACATGTCAGGGGGGTTGGAACCAGATGGTTTTATGGTTCCTTCCAACTCAAACCATTCTATGCTTCTATGCCACCTGAGCAAAGGCAGCAAAACGCCCTTGGCTAACGCCGCTGACTGAGGGCCAGAAGAGACGCGGTGCTGGGGACCTCCCTGGGAAGGGCAGGGGAAGGGCAGACACCTCCCCACGGGCGGCGAGGGGGCTCCTGGCTTCGCCACCGGGACGAAGGGCGCAGTTTGGCAGGGGAAAAGCCCGGCGGGGACTCCCAGGACATGCGAGACTCCCGGGATAAGCGGCACACCCGCTGTCCCCACCGCCCCAGGGAGCGGTGTAAGGAGGGGGTGTTGTTAATGCCCCGCGCGCTCCCCCCGCCGCTACTCACCGCCCGCCGCCAACGGCTCCTCCCCGCGGGGCGGGGCGGGCAACGCTGCGCCTGCGCACTGGCGCCCCCTCATGGGCGGAGGGCAGTGGCGCCGGCGGGAGGGGCGGGGCAGGGCCCAGGCCCCGCCCGTCCTCTCAGCCGTGCGGCGGCCGGAGGGGAAGGGGTGCGAGTGTATTCGTGGGGCGGGACTGTCTCCTCTAGGAATCATAGAATCATAAAGGTTGGAAGAGACTTACGAGATCATGGCGTTCAACCTTCCACCCAGCGCTAGCACTGAAATGCCTAAACCCCTAAACCANGAGTAAACTATTACGACACCCGACTACATTAACCGTGAAAAATTTTTTTTGTAATGTCTAATCTAAGTCCCCCGTGTCTCAGCTAAAGGCCATTTCCTCTTTCTCTCAGTGGAGGCATGGTGAAAGAGAGGATGAGGTCTCCTCCAGGCTAAACATACCCAGCTCCCTCAACTGTTCCTCCTAAGACACGTTGTCCTTCTCTGGAGGTGCTCCAGCACCTGAATGTGCTTTTTAAAGTGAGAGGCCCAAAACTGAACGCAGTGCTGGATCATAATAAGCAGGAGGCAGGGGAAGGAGCTGGCTCTGTGGGCAGAGGAGCCCCTCACTCCTCAGCGTCTGGGCACGGTCACGCCAATCCCAAGAGCTGCCTGCGATTCATCCAGCAGTGCAAATGCTGGCAATCAGGCTGTCAGCAAGTATATTTCAAATGTGCAAAATGGAAAAGGAGGGGTAGTAAGGTTTGCCCATCTGTTGATCCCAAGTGCTGGGATGGGGAAGGGATGTTTCATGTGGAGCCAGGCCTCTGAAAGTGCAGTCGGTTGAGCAGAAAAATACATTGCATTTTAAATATTTGATTTCTTTTGTGTAGATCCAAACCCAAGACTTCAGGTGTCTGGAAATTCTTGGTTATGTAAATGCTGCTTTGTGGTGGTGTTTTGTTTCCTTTTGTTTGTAAACAGTAAAATTAATAAAATTGCCTGAAGCCCAGAGGAAATACAGCCCACCTGATCACCTCTGACTGCTCATGCCTCCCTTTCCACTCCCACTGACTTCAGTGCCATCGGGCAGTTTCAGCCCTCTTAGAAAGTACAGGAGAAATTTGAAATTTTTGAAAAAACAATACATGGAGGGATCACTGCTCCCCTAGGTAACCAGCTGGCAGAACCAAAATGTGATGGATAATGTTACAGACTTTTAGCTGCAGCTGGCTGGAGGACTAGCACATACGTAGTTCTGGGCTCACCAACCCCAGTTCACACTTCTCCGTACCTGGAGGGTGTGTGAGAGGACTTTGGTGGAGCATATTGCAACCATGGGGACAGAAGGGGACAAACACAAGTCTTAGCAGATAGCTGGCTGAACATGAGCCAGCAGTGTGCCCAGGTAGCTAAGAAGGCCAATGACCTCCTGGCCTGTATCAGAAATAGTGTGGCCAGCAGGACTAGGGCAGTGCTCTTGTACTGAGCACTGGTGAGGCCACATCTTGAGTGCTGTGTCCAGTTCTGGGCCCCTCAGCTGGTTCAGTGGAGAGCAATGAAGATGATGAAGGGTCTGGAACACAAGTCCTATGAGGAGTGGCTGAGGGAGCTGAGGTCTTCCAGTCTGGAGAAAAGGAGGTTCAGGGGGGACCTTATTGCTCTCAATAACTCCTGAAAGGAGGCTGTAGCCAGGTGGGGGGCAGTCTCTTGGCCTAAGTAAGAAGAGACAGGACAAGAGGTCTCAAGTTGCATCAGTGGAGGTTTAGATTGGATATTAGGAAAAATTTCTTCGTGGAAAGGATAGTCATGTGTTGGAACAGGCTGCCCAACAAGGGCTCAAAAGGTGTGTGGATGTGACATTTGTGGATATAGTTTAGTGGTAATCTCAGAGGTCATTTCCAACCTTAATGAGTCTATGAAATGTAGAGGTATCCAGACTCTCAGAATTACTTGCTCCATGTTTTGGGTTTTTTTCAGTAATCAAGCTTCCTTTTTTTTTTTTTTGAAAGATAGCAGAGTAATAGTATATTGCAGGTTAACTTGTCCCTTCTAAATCCTGATGGAGTATGTTAAGAATTTTTTTTTTTTGGTGACTAAATATAAGACGAGAAAATTAGTAGGGAAATAAGTATTGGTGTCAAGAGAGGATTGAGTGGTATGTCTGGGTTTTGTGTCAACATTTAATTCACAACATACCATCTGCTAATCTGGTAGCTATTGTTTTGGCGGCATATGCCACACAGCTGATTTTGTTTGGAAACTATTGAGTAGGAAATCCAAGTGAAGCTTGCTGCTTTTGTTTGTTTTCATGTTTGTCTAATTGAAAGAAACCAAGAGGGGGTTTTTGCAGAAGCCTTCGTTTTTGGGAAGGTAGCTTGATTTTCTTGAGGGGAAGGGGGATTTTTTACACTGCTGCAAGAGGTGTTCTGCATACAGCTCCCAAGCAATTTTCCCCCTACATTTTATATGGGAAGGCAAAACATTTACATCACCGCACTGAGAAAGCACCCTTGCTTATCAGCACATGCACCCCTTCCCAGCAGTTACACCATCCATGTAGACAAAAGTTTTGATCCAAAGTCAGCTAGGGTCATGATAGTATTTTCCAGGTTGTGGTAGGATGGGTTTATGCCAGAACACATTTGCCATACAATGGTGACAAGGACTGTTAGATTGCTGCTAGTTGTCAGGCACTTCCTATATTTCTTATGGAGGACAGGTAAGTCCCAGACATCCTTGACAGGGAAGGATTTGATACTGTACAAAGAACACCATTTGCCAGAGAGAAAATATTCTCCATACGAAGAGCTGTAAGATAAGGCTTTTTGCATAGAAAGAGAAGCAAAGAGGGATGTAGGAATGGGTTTGGGTTTTGATGTGAATGCTGGTATTTGTCACGTGTACTAAGCATGTTCCAGCTAACCAGATTACCTGAACAGTGGTGAAAAGCTTGGACTGCTTACTGTTTCTAGTTTTGCTTTATGACGGTGGAAAAGTGTTGTACTTTATCTTTGATGTGAATATTATGTTCCTAACATCTGACCCAACATGATCTTGAAATGTTCAATCCATCAAGGCTTATAAAGTTGTTTGGCATCTTTTTATAGAAGAGACTCTATAAAGAGTAGAATAATAAATATCTGTGGTATTTCTGAGTCACCCATCATTCAATATCTGAGTATCTCTTCTGAAAAGTAACCACACAAAGAGCCCTTCCTTTTCCAAACCTAAGGCTGTTACTGAGATTTATTTTCCTTTCAAAGAAATTCCTTTGGGATTCTGCATTCAGTATTGTGCTGTATGCCATAGCCATTCAGAACCTAACAGCAGTTTCTGCTTTTCTTGACACTCACATCCCCTTATCATTTGAGCTGCAGAAGAGCCTCTGTAGGGAGCAGAGCAAACCCGATGCTGTGCCCCGCAGACATCGTTAGCATGCGACAGCCAGTCTATTGCAGTCCGGGGAGCAGCAGCAGTGCCTCCACCTCTTTGCTGATTGACCTCACAGCTCCTGCCTGTTTCAAGTACCGCACAGGAACAGAGCTTCGTATTGTCTTCAGAATAAAGACAGGGTGCCTTAAGCTACCGATAAGATTATCCCTACTCTAGAAACACAGTTACAGAGCTGTTGTGGGAAGAAAAAATTCTTTTTGCATCAGCAGTGGGACTTTAGCACTGGTATGACTTATATTGAGAGGGGCAACTTTCATCACATATTTATTAGGGTTTTCATACATGAGTGTAAACTGTATGTCTGCATTCCTGTTTTGCCTGATTTTTAAAATGTTTGGTACACTGTCAGTTTCATAATATTTTAATTAGA